>JAZKJV010003220.1:0-175044 GCA_037367405.1 Ottelia alismoides | reverse complement strand
TAAGATCGCCTCGAAAAGCGCTCACAAATTTTTGAGAGACATAATTCTAGGTTGTTCCTTTGCCTCCTTGTGTTCGACCTTGGGACTTGCCCAAGTAAAATAAACATAGAACCGCATTCATTAAAATCGACAAATAGTTTGTGTGGTTATTTTCTTGATCGATTCCGATTGCCCGCCTACAACGAAACGACAAATCATATCATTCTTACGCACGAACAGAAAATACAACATCCCTTTTACATGCGCGATATTGGACTCGTCAAGGGCTTCTCTGGAAACTCCTAAAATCATGTGTGTGAATACGTGCGTCCCTAGCGAGGGTCGAAATGTAATTTTCCAAAAGCTAGGGCCTTTCCGCAAATTTTACAAAAATCATAACTCTAAATAAAATATTCTAGAACTAAACAATAATAACAAAAACCCTAGAGGCTCATGCGCAAAATGTCCCCTTACGTGAAGGGTCACGTGAGGTGACGTGGCCTGGATTGTAATGCAATTATCTCAAAGTTAGGGGGCCTTTTTGCAATATTACAAAATAACTTTAAATTACATATGAATGTTATGCATCATATATAAATACAAAATTTGAGTGGGAAAATGAGAAAAATACCCACTCAAGGGAGCGAGCGGACGGTCCAGATGCTGTCACGAATGCCATGTGTCCTCTCGTCGCATCGATGTCGCTTCCAAAATTCCCAAAATAAAGTTTAAAATAAATACCTGAAATTAAATTGGAGATTAAAAATATAAAACAATGTCAAAAATTCTCTAAATTAATTTTTATATATAGACAATAATACAATAGTATTCAGAGACAAAAATTATATTTTTTTGATTTTTAAGGATTTTATAAAGTTTTAGGGATTTTTCAATTTTTATGAGTTTTCTTTTATATTTTTAGTGATTTTTGGTGTGGAAGTTAAAAATACTTAGATAAATATGAGATATATTTTTTGGAATTTTTAAAAAGATTTTATAATTTTTATGTATTTTATTTTGCAAACAGGAACGAAAATGCAAGTTGTAACGATTTGACTAAATTGAGTTAGGAATTAATTTCAACTCCAAGTAATTCTCAGAGCCCATTAAAATTCATCACATTCTAATCATTCAAGAATGGATGTTCAAGAAAATGACTTCTATAGAGAAACCAACCTCAAGTATTTTCAATATTTGTACATTCTTCATGCTTTAAAGGCATGCATGAGTCTAAGTTGTTATACTCATGATTTCTCGTTTGAACCATTGGATGAAATATAAGCATTCCATATTAAAAAATATTTATATGATTCTCTTAAAATAAATGATTACTACTGAAATTTGCTTACCTATTATGCTTTGAAAGCATATTATTAATTTTTCAAATATAGTTTCTCACTTAACTAGACATTTCTCTAAATAAATAAAATGATAGATTCACACTTCATGATAACCACAAGATGAACTTACTGAATTTGACATCACCAAGTCAACTTCTTAACTTGATTTATTAAAGTTTGGAATCTTCATTTATATAAACATGACAAGCATCAATTACTTTCATTGGATAACAATTTATTGAGAAAAAATCATTTTCAATACCATTATCATACAAGGTACCCAATAATGATGCAACATAACTGAATTTCTTTCAGATCGTGATATCATATAACAATTACATAATAGCATCGCTAGTTAGGGATGAGCATTGAGTTGGACCTTTGCAAGCTATTCTGGGTTCATTCGAAGTCCATTTAATTTAATAGACTTTGGGGGCAAGTCGAGTCAAACAAAATTTATTAAAGTTCATCTCAATCTTATTCTTGGCAAGAAATTAAGTAGGGAATGGGGTGAGATGACTTAAACTACTTACACATTTAACAATACTAGATAATAACTTAAGCTCGTTCTTTCAATGCATATGTCATCAATACATACTCTTTAATTTCTTATTATAAAAGATAAAGTTACTCCACTATTCTCATGTAATCTTTTATCAAGTGTCTTTTTGTTGTACATTACAATTTTAATTTGTTATAGGATAGACCTCAGGAGTTGAAGGTCCATTCAACAAAACTAACCAAGCACATTAGATTAGATGGGTACAAAGTGCCAATAAAAATTTTTAAGAGAAAAATAAAACATATAGCAATCAAATTATATATGGGAAACTTCAAATTATGTGGTGAATTTTCCCATATTAGGACAGCTTTCCATCACATTCATTTATTTTATAAATTTGTGGATAATAATAAAGGCAATAATTATTTCATTTTTTAGAATGGAGATCCATTTTAATCATTGTGACCATTTTTATATTTAGTAACAACAAAAATTGTAGCAATCTCAGTCTCATCTCACTTACTCTTATGTTCATTAGATATTGAAAGAAAGAGTAAAAGGTCAGCACGGTCGAGAGGAAGAGGATGGGGGAGACGATGGAAAAATGCCAAGGGGATGTGTGGATGCATGATGGTGATGGACTCCTTTTCCCTAGAAAGTTAGACATGGAGAGAGCATGAGTGAGGGAAGATGGAGTACTCCTTGATGCATATATACGGTGACTACAACAAGGAACATGGGGAAGGGGCATGCAAGGGGTAATCTCGATAGGGAGAGGTAAATGTTATCTCCCCTCCATATCCGACGGAAGTGAATCTTACCCTTCTTAATTAGTGAGAATAATATTGTAGTCGAGCAGAAATCGGTCTATAAAAAACCACACTGAAAATTAATATGAAATTATTTTTAATGTGGTTGATTTTGTTATTTTTCTTGGGTAAGTCCCAAGGTCGAATTGAGAGAGGTAATGTGATGATTTAAAATTAATTTTCAAAATAATATAAGAGTTTAAGTTTCAAAGAGATGAACTTTTAAGTTTCTTTTTAATTTTGCAATTTTTTTATGGATTTTTAAAATAAAGGATGTAATTAATTAAAGTAATTGAAATGCATGAATTTTGTATTTTTTTATACAAGAAAATAGTGAAATGGAATGTGAGAGAGAAGCTAAATTATGCACTTTTTTGGATTTTCAAGTGAAGATGAATGAATGTAAAGATAATTATCCAAGCAAGTAAACCAGTGCAAGCAATATCTTCTCAATTTTAATTCCCAAACCCCTTGAATTTTTAGAATAATTGATCAATCGATGTCAATTTTTTCCCAGTGATACCCCAATTTTTTACAATTTATTGAGCACCAAGGATCAATCTTAGAGAATAAATGGCTCAAGGAAAATGCATGAATTCCCTTCAATTAGTTGATGTTAAATAATGTATCAAATTTATGATTCAGTATCCTATAATGACAGAAAATGAAATAAGCTTCAAAATGACATAAAGAACATCAAAATCGACTACAAATGCTCAAGATACAAATATAAGAAGTCAACGATATATAATATAAATAAGATAAATAAAATTGTCACAAAAATAACCTTCTCAGGGGCTTCTCTGAAATTCTCAAAGCCCGATTGGGTATTCTTTGTTAATTTTCCTTTGTTAGAGGTGTTTGCATGATTGAGGCAATTGGGATGGGCATGCTTGAAAATTCCCATGTGCACATGAGGGTATCACGTGAGGCTCTTTACTTCAGCTTGTGGTGTAGACCCAACCTCCACATGTTGTCTCTTGCTCGCTCAGAGGGTCCCAACGTGAGAGGCTTGGGTACGGGCTTGGAATGAATACCTAGTTCATTAGATCTAAGTCAATCCGATGGTGGGCCCCTGCAATGTTGATCAATGGTTCTGATAATGTCCCTTGAAGATGATCGACAACTATGATTGGGTGTGGTTGAAGTGGTCATGATTGGAGGCCCTTCCTAGAATCTTTGATTGGACTTAACGAACAACTTAGACTCACTACAAGAATTCAGGCTTTTTAGAACGATAACTGGAAACAGTTCCATGTTGACCGTCCCTATTGATATACGAAGACCGTCACCAATACCCACATACTGAGGGCAGTCAGCGGGGCATCGTCTCTTTTTATAATGAGGAAATAGGGATAGTCGTTGTTGATCGTCCCCTCTGACATGACCAAGAAACTGCCAGATTTTCCCCTCCTGAGGGGCCTTTGGCAACAGTTGTGACCATCCCCAAATATCTTCTGTTGGCATCGCGAGTGTTCTAGGGCCATAGGTGGTGAACCAAAGGGCCTCTGACATGACCAAGTCACTGCCAAAATTTTCCCCTCCTTAGGGGCCTTTGGGGAAGGTTGGTATCGTCCCTATATGTCTTTTGTTGGCGTCGCGATCGATCTGAGGCCATGGGTGGTGGACCAAATGGGACGGTCGTTAGTGATCGTCTCCTTTGAGATGACCAAGACATTGTGTCTTCTGTTGGCGTCGTGAGTGTTTTGGGGCCACGACAGGTCGACCAAAGGGGACGATCACTAAGGACCGTCCCCTCTGACATGACCATGTCACTGCCAAAATTTTCTCCTCCTTAGGGGCCTTCGGAGACGGTTGTGACCGTTCCTATATGTCTTCTGTTGGCATCGCGACCTATCTGAGGCCATGGGTGGTGGACCAAAGGGGACGGTCGTTAGTGACCGTCCTCTCTGACATGACCAAGACACTGGCAAATTTTCTCCTCCAGAGGGGCCTTTGGGGACGGTTGTGATCGTCCCCAAATGTCTTCTGTTGGCGTCGCAATTGTTCTGGGGCCATGGATGGAATACCAACGGGACGATCGTTAGTGACCGTCCCCTCTGCTCGCAGCGACCATCCTCCTTTAGTGCGGAGCAGGTATTTTCAATTAAATGCAAGTATTGGGGGCGTTCAGAACGACCGTTCTCAATGGTCAGATCGAAAAAACCCTCCGCTCTCCTCACTTTCCCATTTCATTCTACTCTCCCCCTACCTCCCCCCTCGACCCCCCCCCCCCCCCCGCATCCCCCGTCGCCTCCCCGTTTGCTCTCGAGCTCGTAGACTTTGTACAACTTAATTTCTGGTGATTATCAACAATCCTTTGTGTTTATTCTTCTCCATTTTGCTCCATTTTGCCCCATGTTTAATTTGTGTCCATATGCTCTTATGTTCCATATAGCTTGTTATGTATCTTTTCTTGTTTTTCATCATTTATAGGAGCAATTGCCTTGTTTTGTTCTTGTGCTCCTTTTTATTTTTCTTATATTCCATGTAGCTTATTTTGTAGGAGCAACTGCCTTGAATATGTTTTTGCTAAAATCATTGTCTAAAAAGGTTTAATTACACAAATGATCTTGTTATTATCTTGATGTCTGCCCTTCTAAAAACTAAAACACTTTGGTGAATTGACAGTAATTATTATTCTGATGGTGCAGCAAAATGGATAAAACATAGATGGATAAGAGATACGATGATTTTCAGCAATATAAGAGAGGAGAGTGATCATGTTCTTAGACTGAGCATTTCAATTAGAAACTGTTAATAAAAAATTTGGTGGTTTCAAACTTTATTATCCATGTATGAGATGTAAGAATATTAAATGTAATATTAGAGAGAAAGTTTATAACCATCTCATAATCAACGGATTTTGGTTGCATTACTCCATTTGGACTGAATATGGAGAGCTTATAGAGCATATGCGAATGGATGAGGATATGGATGTAGGTGTAGAGGCCACTACACATTCCTTGAATAATGCTAATCACGAGTTATTTGATTTAGTGGATGACTTAAGAAGACCTGAAATACAAGACATTGGTTTAGATGATAGGTTTGAGAGTAGTTTGCCAGATCCAGAAGCCATGTTGGCTCTTGGGGTGGAAATGACACGTTTACAGTTTTTATTCGAGTTGTTTAAGATGAAAGTAAGAAACAGATAAACCGTTGCAATGATGACAAATGTATTGTCCTTAATCCAAAAGTTATGGAACAATCTTGAGAAGTTTTCTAAGAATTGGAAAGAGGTGAAGCAACGATTCCGATTGCTAGGTCTGAAATACGAGAAAAACGATGCTTGTATTAATGATTGGTAATATGAGTTTGAGTTATAGCATTTGGCTCATGATTTTGATGTTCTACAATCTACCACCATGGATGTCAATGAATTCTTCAATTTTGATAATGACACTGATGATTCCTGATCCTAAAGGTCCTAGTAATGCAATTGATATGTACCTACAATCGTTAATAGATGAATTAAAACTATTATGGACCACAGGATTACCTACATATGATGCATGTAGGAAAGAAACATTTACATTGCATGTTGCACTGTTGTGAACTATAAATGATTTCCCAGCATACGCAAATTTGTCTGCTTGGAGTACTAAGGGAAAACTCGCATGTCATGTCTGTCTTGAAAAAACACATTCAACTTGGCTTACTCGAAGTATGAAGCATTGTTATTTGGGTCATCGTCGATTCCTGCCACCGAAGCATATATGGCAAAGGGCATATAATATTAAGAAATTTGAAGATTTACCATTTGGACACCGACTTGACTTAACTCGTATGAATGACAACAATATTTGGGAACAACAATTACTTGTACAAAGCAGTTGTTTAGGACGAACTTCGAAGAAAAGTATAGACGGTGGATGGAGGAAACAAAGTATTTTTTCAAAGAGTTACCATACTGGAAACATTTACAAATTTTTCATAATTTTGATGCCATGCATATTGAGAAGAATGTTTTGGAAAATATTTTGGGGATATTAGATCTTTCAGGTCAATCGAAAGATAATTTAAGGACGAGGTGTGATTTAGTTCAACTTGGTATACGTAAATAATTACAACCAATAGAATTATACTATGGACGGATTATTATACATGGAGCAATATATACATTAGCCAATAGTGAGCGTGATAAAATTATCATCTTCATAAAAAATTTGAAGGTGTCAGATGGGTTCTCGTTCCAGTTGTCGATGTACGTAAATGAAAGAGAACGTAAGATAACCGGATTGAAAAGTCATGATTATCATGTTTACATGGAAGTATTACTCTCATTCGTTATTCGCGGGATTGTTAACGATGTTGTCCTACAATTCCTAAAGAATTGAGTGGATTTTTCAGAGTTTTGTATTCAAAGGTTTTAGATCTGTTGATCTTACAAAGACTTGAAGAAGACATTATTATCACATTATGTAAATTAGAGCATATATTCCCACCTGCTTTTTTGATGTAATGATTCATTTAACAGTTCATTTAGCATGTGAAGTAAGGATCGATGGACCGGTTCAATATCGTTGGATGTATCCAATAGAAAGCTAACTTTGAAAATTAAAAAATATGATCTTTAATAAGGCACAACATGAAGGATGTATTATTGAAGGTTATCTTTGTGAAGAGTGTACTAATTTTTGTGAAATATATATGGAAGGCGGAAGCGTACGTTTCAACTGATTTGAACGAAATGATGAAGGCAAAGTTGTAGTAGAAGATGATGAATCCAAATTATGGGTCTTTCAATCATATGGCAGGCATATGTTCAATGGTATCTGTCGTATAATATCTGACAAGGATAGAGATCTCATACACTACTATATTTTGATGCAGTTATCAATGATTGATGAGTTTTTTGATGAGTACAATTCATTATTTAGTGAGACTCACAATAAATCTCTGTTAAAGGGATGAACTTAGATAGATTTATGAAGGGTCCAAGGGTTCTCTTATATAGGAGAAAAACCCATTGGATAAAGTACACAAGATAAATAAAGAAATACAAAAGATAAAAACAGAAATTGGAATTATCTAACTACATAAAATAGGGATTATCTCAACACTCCCCCTCAAGCTGGAGCGTAGATATCAATAAGACTCAGCTTGGAACAACATTTCTGATAAGGTCCTCTTGCTAGAGCCTTTGTAAGTATATCTGCCGTTTGATCTCCAGAGCCGACATGTGTAGTAGTGATAAAGCCCTTCTGTATCATGTCACGAGTATAGTGGCAATCTACCTCTATGTGTTTCGTCCTTTCATAAAAGGCTGGGTTATTTGCAATGAAGAGAGCAGCTTGATTATCACACTGGAGGTACATGGGAAGAGGTACTTCTATAGTTAGATCAGTAAGAACATATCTGATCCACATCATTTATGTACTAGCCTGTGCCATAGCCCTGTATTCTGATTCAGCACTTGATCTAGCAACCACCGTCTGCTTCTTACTCTTCCATGAAACAAGAGAATTTCCTATGAACACAGCAAATCCAGATGTAGACTTTCTGTCTTTTGGACACCCAGCATAATCTGCATCTGCGCATGCTGTCACCGATAAAGATGTGCCTCTGCTGAAAAGAAGTCCAGTACCAGGTGAAGTCTTCAAGTATCTTAGAATCATATGGACTGCATCCATATGTGCTTGTCTAGGCTGCTCCATAAATTGACTTACTTTGCTTACTGCAAATGCTATGTCGGGCCTGGTAATAGTTACATATAATAGCTTGCCAACTAGCTCTCTGTATCTTCTCTTGTTGACTTCCTCAGTATCATCATCATACAATTTCATGCTTGGATCAAGCGGGGTAGTGGCAGGTCTGCAATCTGTCATGCATGTCTCTGAGAGAAGATCTATAACATATTTTCTTTGGGTCATTACAAGACCCCGTTGATTCCTGGCAAACTCTATTCCAAGAAAGTAACGTAAATGTCCAAGGTCCTTGGTCACAAACTGCTGACCTAGAAAATCTTTGGTATCCTGAATGCCCTGCTCGTCATCCCCTGTAATAATAATGTCATCGACATAAATAAGAATGACGGTGATACCTCTGTGGGTCTTCTGTATAAACAAGGAGTGATCTGCAGTAGATCTCACAAACCCCCGCTGCTCTATCAAGTCCGAGAGCTTCTGGAACCATGCTCTTGGACTCTGCTTGAGGCCATAGATAGCCCTGTGTAACCTGCACACCTTATGACACTCCCCCTCAGCAGCGAACCCAGGTGGCTGCTGCATGTAGATCTTCTCCTGTAAGTCTCCATAAAGAAATGCATTTTTCACATCAAGCTGATAAAGAGGCCAGTCTCGTGTGACAGCAACAGCAAGGAGAATACGTAAAGTAGTATGTCTAGCAACTGGGGATAAAGTATCGTGATAGTCTACCCCATATGTCTGGGTAAACCCTCTTGCCACAAGTCTCGCCTTATAGCGATCCACACTCCCATCCGGACGGTGTTTTACAGTAAACACCCATTTGCATCCCACAACCGATGCATCAGTAGGAGCAGAAACAAGACTCCACGTACCATGTGACTGTAGCGCAGCCATCTCTTCCTCCATAGCAATCCTCCAATGACTATCCTTGAGAGCCTCCTGGTATGTCCGTGGTATTTGCACGGCTGACAGTGCTAGCGTAAATCTCCTGAAATCCTCTGACAGCCTATCCAAGGAACTCTGGGCTGCAAGTGGGTAAGTAGCACATGTCCTTTTTGGCTTTCACAGAGCAATTGGTACGTCAAGATCATCTGCCAAATCATGGGCCTGGGTATCTTCCTCTTGAGATGGTACATGCTCCTCATGTCTAGAATCCTGTTGTACAGTTAATTCAGTAATGCCATCAGTAATAATATGTTCATTACATACCTGAGGCGTGCTGGATGATGGGCAAGGCTCATGAGCAGGAAGAACAGAGCGAGATTTGCGAGGAATATTATGAGGCAAGAACTGAACCAGCGGAGGTGGTGGAGGTGGTGGAGGAGTTGGTGAAGGATTTGAGGTAGGTGACGGTGAAGAATCAATAGCAGGAGGTGGTGGTATGTAAATGTCATCATCATAGTCAGATGGATTAAGTTTGTCACCTGTAGGAGAAAAATACATGACCAACTCAAAGAAGGTAACATCAGCACTAACAAAATATTTCTGGCTTAATGGATTAAAGCAGCGATACCCCTTTTGGGTACGAGAATAACCGACAAACACACACTTGATAGCTCTAGGAGAGAGCTTATCACGCCCTGGAGAAACGTCATGAACAAAGGCAACAGATCCAAATACACGAGGTGTAAGAGAGAAGAGATCCTTCTCGGGAAATGCAGTCGAATAAGGAATCTTTTCTCCTAACACAGACGAGGGCATACGATTTACTAGATAACATGCAGTAAGGACAGCATCACCCCAGTAAGAATGGGGAGCATGACTCTGTATGAACAATGTCCTGGTTACATCAAGTAAGTGACGGTGTTTGCGCTCAGCAACACCGTTCTGCTGGGAAGTATAGACGCATGAGGTCTGATGAACAGTGCCATGGGATCTAAGGAACTCAGAAAGATGTAAGGTGCCGAATTCCAAAGCATTGTCTGAACGAATATACTTGATATTGGCAGAAAAAATATTCTTGATTTCATTAATAAAATACTTGATAGTGGATCCAGCCTCAGACTTATTTTTCAATAAGAAAACCCAGGAAAGTCTAGAAAAATCATCGACCGCTACAAGATAAAAACGGTGTCCTTGGAGATCAGGGACACGACTAGGACCCCAAATGTCTAAATGAAGAAGCTCAAATAGCTGAGAACTGCTTCGACTCTGACGGGATGGAAAGGATGAACGGTGATGCTTTCCGAGTTGACATGCTTCGCACTGAAAAGAGGATCTCGTAGAAATCTGAGGGAGAACATGACGTAACTTCTGTAGAGGAAGATGTCCAAACCTAAGGTGCCACAAATAAGGAGAGATCGGTCCAGTAGGTATGACAGAAACATTAGCATGAGGAGGTTGGACCAGTCTGTAAAGTCCCCGCTGCTCATGGCCACTTCCAATCATCCTGCCCGTGAGTATGTCCTGAAACACAAGAGATGAAGGATCAAAGATGGCACGACAATGCAGATCTTTGGTGATCTGACTAATAGACAGTAAATTCATCTGAAAGGCAGGAGCATATAAAACATTCTTCAAACGTATAGATGGTGTTAACTGAACTTCTCCCTGTCCTGTAATGGGTAAGTGGTCACCATTAGCAATGGCGACCCATCTGCCAGGTGGTATAGCCTTATAAGACTTTAGTTGCGTTTTGTTTCCACATAAGTGATGAGATGCACCAGAGTCCACAATCCATTCTGTCATATCTACATTTGTACTACCAGTAAATGCATAGGTTATACCTGAGGAGCTCGAAGAGGCTCTGACTGCTGTAGCAGTATCTGTGGTGGTGTCAGTACTAGGATTCATGATTTCTTTAATGCGAGAGACAATATCATCCAGGCGAGGATCAGCCTGAGAAGACATAATCTGCTCTGCTGCTCGACCGGAAACAGGATAACCATGCTTCTGATAGCATGTATCCTCTGCATGTCCAGACTTGCGGCAATAGGTGCAGGGACCGCGTTGGCGTCCACCGCCTCTTCCTCGAGGTGTGCGTCCTCTAGACTGGGTCGCCCCACCTCGACCACAAGAGGCGACCATCGCAGAGGACGTAGTTGTCGAAGAGATGTTGAGTCGGCTGAGACGACTATAGGCCTCTTCTATAGGAGGAATGGTTGCTCCAGTAAGAAGATGGGTACGCGCAGCCTCATATTCTGCATCAAGTCCGGCCATGAAAATTCCAACCATCGTGGAGTTCCTGTATGTCTTCTGCTGTTCAACAGAAGTTGTAATGGGCATGTAGCTATGAAGTTTTTCAAACATGCCACGCAACGAAGAGTAGTAGACATGCAGAGGGCGACCATTTTGTTTGGAGTTGTAGATATCAAACTGCAATTGAAGGATCTTGGCCTCATTTTTTGCTTGTGCATAAGTTGATGCCAAAGTATCCCACATTGCCTTGGCAGTGGGCTGATTTAGAATATCATTTGCTATTTTTGTAGTAAGTGTCCCACAAAGCCATACTCGTGCGTATGCATCATCTTGCTTCCAGGAAGAATTAGCCCCAGTCTTATCTGTTGGCTCTGGGTCTGTTAAGATGTGCTCCTTATTATTGCACTGCATGAGGGTGAGAAACTGCATGGACCATAACTCATAATTGGTCCCATCCATTTTAACGATGGGAGCCGGACCCTTAAAGGCTCCGGTCGAGAAAAAATCACCCTTGGTGTCAGACATGATGACAAAATAGCCAAATAATAGACTTCAACTGGGGTAGACCGATATACTCGAGTCTATCAAATCATAAGAGAGATTGTTCGTATGTATTCATACCATTATTCTGATTCTGGACGGCTCAGCAGATAAGGATCCGGAGACCTGGATGCTCTAGGACACGCTTAGGCGCACAGAGAGGTGCCTGGCGCAGAGGCGTGGTCAGGGCTGAAGTCGCGCACAGCCCCTACGCAATCTGGAAGTTGGGGCCTGCGAGCGCACAGGGTGCGCGAGGCGTACTGGGAGGGTCGCAGCACGTGGAAGGGCGCAGCGCGTGGGAGGCTCTGGGCGCAGGGGGGTCTCTGAGCACAGGGTGCGCGAGGCGCACAGGGAGAGCGCAGCGCGTGCGAGGGCACAGCGCGCAGAGACGAAGGCCGCGCCTTTTCTTCTTCCTCACGTGGCAGTGGCAGTGAAGGCGGCAGCGAAGAAGGCAGCGGCGGTGGCAGCCAAGAGGGGTGGGAAGGTCGCCTCGGGTTCCTCCACGACCGTAACCCTAGAGTTGTTCACGATGGTCTCCGATGCGAGCAAGAAGTGCGGTGCTTCCTTGGCAGTGCCCGCGCCCTGGAACAGCACTGCGCGGTGCAGCACCGCGCGCAGGGACCCGCGCGGGCCGCGGGAGGGCGGCACTTCCTTGGGGGCTTTGGGCGGAAGAGTCGTGCGATGTCACGAGGTCACGAGGGGATTCACGCGTGGGACAGGTGGGGTGGGGATTAGGGATGGGGTTAATGTGGCTCTGATACCATGTTAAAGGGATGAACTTAGATAGATTTATGAAGGGTCCAAGGGTTCTCTTATATAGGAGAAAAACCCATTGGATAAAGTACACAAGATAAATAAAGAAATACAAAAGATAAAAACAGAAATTGGAATTATCTAACTACATAAAATAGGGATTATCTCAACAATCTCAATTCATCAATTGGTTTCGTTCACGTGTAAAACATTTAAAGGAAATGAAAGATGATAGGTGGAACTTTAATCTTGATATTCTTGGACGTATACCATGTTCACAAGTTATTTCATACAAGGGTTATATTGTGAATGGCTACATATTTAGAACAAAGTTTGCCAACGAGATGAAATCAACAAAAATGTCTGATATTATAGTAAAAATAGAGTTACCTTCAGGTTTAGACGGCTACTATGGGGAAATACTTGATATAATAGAGATCAGACTTCACTCATGAATGTCGATGTGTTCTTTTTATGTGCAATTGGTTCGATGTCGGTCGCGAGGGGATAGGATATCGAAGAAAGAGAAATGGGATTACTTCATTAAAATAATCTGAGAAATTGCAAACAAATGAGCCTTTTACTCTTGCCAGTTATGTAGAACAAGTATTCTACATTCCAGACAATCTAAGTGATGGGTGGATCATACCCGTGAGGACAATACCAAGAGATTTTTTTGATGTCAATGATGATGATGATGAGTTATTAAATATAAACGACGCTTATCAAGCCGAGATACAAGAACATCCATCTGATGTTGTAGATGCGGATGTTTATAGTGTAAGTTCATCAATATTTTTTTTCCAATTGTTTAATTTAATATGTGAAATATACAATTCTTGTTAAATCATTTAAAAATTTCATTATATATGCAGATATGCATCCATGTCCTAGACACATTTGGGATGCACCGCCTGCACCACGTGCAGGGAGTGAGACCTCCGATCCTGACGGATCAAGTGGCTCAGCTAGACGTAGAGGCCCATCACAGTGCCGAGTGTTGAACCGACTGCATCCCAGTGAGACATTTAGGGTACGGATAGTTGGAGGTGATGCAGTGGGGGAGAATTCGATTGTGTTTCAGAGTTACCTGGGGCAGGTGTGTAGAGCCAGGGTTCCTATCCACATTAGAGACTGGCGTTTAGTGGTGCAATCAATAAAAGATGCCATTCTTCATGATTTGTAGGTATTTAAAACTAATAACAAAGAAACGTTGTTATTGAGTGTATAAATTTAATTTTTTTTACGTCCTATACTTTGCAGTCTAGCTTTTCATGGGATCGTAACCAGGCCACGGATGCTCTAATTTTAGGACATGACGCGGAATTACTACGTAAATATCGAGGTCGTCTGAAGGCCCGAGTAAGTACAATAACTTGGTTTTTCATCATTTATGTATGTAAGTAATTTTCTTACAAAATTTTTAGTACTTCGACCCGGAGCTTCCATTGGAAACACTTTTGGCGAATTGTCCTCGAAATGTACCCGTTGAACATAGGAGGGCATTGATATATATTTGGATGGGGGGAGAACATACGGTATGATACATATGTGTGTGTTATCAATTATTTGGGATTCTATTGTTGAAATGATTACCTTTGTATAGGGTGTCTCAAAGCGAAATGATCAAAATCGAAAGAAAGGTTTCAAGTCTACCCATAGAATGGGGAGAAGGAATACAAGTCAACTGAAGTGTGACTTTGTAATTAATCTACTATATGCATTATGTTTAAATTTCATCCATTATTATATCTTGAAATCATATCGTAAGTTCTAGTTATCTTTTTCACATTAGACAGTGGAGAATAATTGTGTGCCTAGCCGGATGGAAGTCTTTGAGAAGTCAAAGAGTCGCAATGTGGGCGGAGAAGTTCATTGGGTAGATCCTTCCTATGATCCAATTCATGTAAGTTATTAATAAAAATTGACATCTGTTTTAACAATTTAAATAGATTTTGAACTTACTTAAATAAATTTTCAGGGAGATGATCAGACTCACGACCACTGGCTCTCTAGACAACATCGGTACAAGTCAGACATCTCTTACTCCTAATGCGACCTTCCTCCAGGCGACGGTCCAGAGCATGAAGGACGAGTCTGTTGTGGTGGTCGTAGTACCACCATATGAAATTGGTACGGAGTAGGGAGCGGCTCGTCATCTTCCTCTCAGAAGACACAAAGGGAGAGGGAATTAGAGAAGCAAGTGTCTAGCATGACTATCGAGATTCAGGATTTGCGACAGCAAATAGTAATTTTTAATGCATTCATGCAGGCACATCAAGGTGCAATATCGACTAGCCACCTAACACAAGTGGATAATCTAATTGCGAGGCTAAACGACAACGATGAAGGATAAGAAGAAGAAGATGATGATGACAACGACGATGACAATGCGGATGAGGACGACGCTTAGGGTTACTATAGATGTTTTCTTTAGTTGGTAGGATATATAGTTTAGTATATTGTATAATTAATTTGAACAATTACTTTACAAAGTAGGTTACTTTGTTTGAATAGTTTATGCTAGAGTAGTTTTATTTTAATCTCGTAGCGTAGTCATCATTTCAAATATTTTGTGTAAATTTGAATGTGGTATGAATGTTATTTTCTGTGTTGATCTTACTCTTTACGATGAAGATACAATTATTGTTACAGGTACTCAATATTTAATGTCACTCTTTGCAGGGTAAAATGAAGTGCATATCAATGGTATTGAAATTTTTTGTTAGCAGGGGAACAAAGGGGACGGTCATGATGACAATCCCTTTAGTTATCGTATGAGACGGTCATGACCGTCCCCGCTTCTCAAACTTTATGGGATGGTACGAAGTTGACCGTCCCCGTTGTTCTTACCATGAGGGACGGTCATGACCGTCCCCTCTAAGTGCTTTTTAAGGAACGGTCACGACCATCCCCTCTAATTGACTATAAGGGATGGTCACGACCGTCCCCTATGTATGATTATAGGAGACGGTGTCAACTACCGCCCCTTATAGCAAATGGGATGCAGGCTATGGAGACAGCTTGGTGACTGTCCCGCTGATCAGAGGGGACGGTCACCCTATCAACGGAGACAGATAATGATCGTTGTCGGTTCTATACTTTCTTGTAGTATCTCTTATTCAGATCAGAGGGTATTTGCTACCCAAGTTTACTCCTTCTACCTCACCAACTCCAATCGAAGGTCTACGGTGACCTTCCCTGATCATTCTCCTGTCAGTGGAGGTGATACCTGATGAATATTTGATTCATCACTCTAATTAGATGAAAATAGAGGTATGTCATGAGAAATTAGATTCACCCATCTTATAATATCTAAAAATTAACTTTCATATACTTGTAAATAAGCTGCATGAATTAGCATTCATTTCTGCATTCATATTCATCTTCATATTTCACCTAATTTCATATATTTTTAATTAATTCATGCGAACTCTAATTGATATGAAACCGACTTCATTGTATATATATCACTAAATTTAATCAATGAAAAAACTTAAAAATGTATTAACTTGTGCATATCTAAAATAAACTCGAACCCTAATTTCAAGAAAATAAGATGCAAACGTTGATATCTCTCTCATACAATGTCCAAATGTACTCTACTAACTTTTGAATTAGTGTATATCCAATTATCTACAAATCAATATCAAATTCAAAAGAATCAGATTCATTTGTGGAAATTGAATTTTGGGACTTAACAATGCATTGTACATTTTATTGATTTTGACCTATCATTTCATGTGCATAGTTGACTCATTTTGATATATTTACTTTCCATTTCTTTCTTTTATTTCATATTTTACTTAATTGCATAAAATTCAAAATAAAAAATCAGAAAGAAATTAAAATACTAATTCTGACCCACTTGTATATATTTCACTCCCCTGATTTTTCTGAGCCATTCCTAACTCATAAAAATTCCAAAAAAATCGTATTTGTGTCCATTGCATCATTTCATCTCATGTTTGATTTTTACATGCATCGTCTACATAAAAGCAAATAAAAATTACAAAGCTAAAAAAATTGATATTTTATGTATGTAAAATATCATCAAAAGGATCATACCTTACACGTATTAGTCCAGTAGCATTTGGGTTCTTCATGGACACGGTATATCGCCTTTAGGGCAACATTTTTTATTTAGATCATTTTTCCGTTTGAATCCATTTTCTAATTTTTAATCTATTTATTACTACACTTTAAGCATTGGTGAAAGCTTTGTCAACATCCAGTCCACATGTCATGCATCCATTGGGCCATCTCAGACCTAGGTCAACCACACCCTGACCCAATCAACCCTCCTTTGTCTTATTAGATGTTGATCTGAGTTGTTGGATCGACTTTGATCCAACGGTTCAGAACAACCTCACCTAAACCCTTCTCTCCTCACATGCTCAGCGGGTGTTGATCACTCATCCCCATTACATGTGTCACGTCCCGGACCTCGAAACATGGGAAACATTGCGGAAGCATCCCAAAACAATGAAAATATTTTTTTTTCGAGTCCAAGAGCGAGACAAAACTCAATAATCCATCAATAACTTTCAGAGTGCCATACATAATGGAAGAATAAAGGAACTTAATCAATAAATAAAGACTCATCAAGTCTGAATTACACAATAAAATTAAATAAGTCTATCCGTACAATGACTTAAGAGGATAGAAAATATCAAAGACTCTTCAATCCAGCCGATGGACAACCCTCCCGCTTTCCTCTAAGCTGAAAGGTTAAAAATCAATATTAGTCAAACGAATTTGACTAAGTATGCACCAATAATTTATGAGACATGCCATCATAACCATATACTATGAGTAAAAAAATTACGATAACAATTCTATATAATAAGGACTATAAATCAATAAATAAACAATGAACTATAAAAGACTTTTTCATGTATGCCCCTCATTATGGGATAACAATGACAATTCAATCAATTTCCTTGAATATCACAAATTTTGTGACCATAATTTAAAATCCATATCAAATATATATCAATCCCATCTGCCGACACCGGGCAGCCCGAGCTTGGATAGAAGCCACCCCTGTTCCCTTAAAACAAAATTTTTAAAACTAAAACAAATATCAATACGAGGCCTCCTATCCAAACCCCAATGCAATGGACATCAGTACTGAGTCAACCGCCGTAGCGGTAAATTGTTTGGAAGTAGTGTAGGATTACCTGCCTACAACGGTCAATTGGCGGAATTAACCGTTCGCGCGGCACCCGGCCAGGTCAAAGCCTCTAATGGGCAAACAATGAACAATGTCTACTTCCTCACAATGATGGTGTCAAAAACAATAATTAATTTTCCAATAAAATATTTGAATAAAAAAATACATTTTAACCTAAATATCAAAAGGCAATAATGTATCTATCTCTTTACATTTAACAACTAATCCATGAATAAGCATTATGGCTAAATATCAACTTGGCACCTAATTATATAAAGTTGTAACACAGAGATATCATCAAAGAAGTTGAACAAGATATTATTAAAAAAATACGATTGCAACAACTAATCAAATAGAAAGTGGGATATAAGTAACAACGGTATGTGACATAAATTAATGTACATACCTCTCTTCTTTTTTTTCAAAACGCTAAGGATAGATCCCTATGTTTCTCCGTAGATGGAAATCAGTTAACACCTAAATAAAAGAGATGTATTTCAATGTTATGCGCAATCCGTAATACACCACATCCTAATATTCGAAATCCCAACCATTGCAGTATCCCCTTTTTTAAAAAAAAATATAATCATCTAATTATTGCGATTGCTATACTTTTTTTTAGAATATCTATGTTTATGCCTCCTAATCTAATGTCGTTATCTTAGTATGGCAGTCAAAGATTTAACGGGTACATCATATTTGTGCAATAAAAGTACCAAACTTTTCCTTGAATACATATTATTCTTATATCAACAAGATTTTACAAACTTTTACTCCTAATATGTATATAAACTACCACAGGGGCTGATATGTACTTCGCACCATCAACAATTTTTTTGGTTCATTTCATCAGTATACAATCAATGGATACCTTTTAATTAAAAAAAAGTACATGGTTGGAAATAAGAATCATGTGATTTTAGTCATCCGGTTTCCTGAAGGATGAAATAATCAATTAATTATGCTTCTCTTTCAAGAAAAACACAACTACATAAAGAATCTACCTATATACTCCTATAGAAAATATGTCGGAAAAGGGTGATTCTCACTAAGTAAGAAATTCATCCCGAACTATTGATCAACGACGTACCTTGTCATCAATGATCTAGACGACTCTCGATGTCTAGCAAAGATCTGTTGGCCGACTTGAGACACGATGGCGATTTTTTTTGGCAACAAATGAACACCGACGATCGGGATGAAAAGCCCCCGCTGTGAACTCTCTCCTTAATATACATCCGTGCATGGATTTTTTTTTGAGATAAATGACGTGACATTCAAAAAGAAGTTGTTAGGATAAAAAGAAAAGATAAGGTATAAAATTTATATATTAATTTGGTTATACGACTATTCATTCTAAATGTTTATCACTTATCTTTACATTATGTAATATATAATTTCTTGTTTTTCTTAAGTTGCTTAGACCTGGTCAATTTTCATTAGTGAATTTTTTTTTTGTAACGTTCAATGAATATATTTTATAAATTTAATGACATTTTAAGTATTCGTATATAATATCCTCCAGAAAAGTCAATTTATTAAATTACCCATCATTTAAAGTTCCATTTTTTTGCAAAAGATCCTTAAAAAGAATAATTATTACAACTCTACCCCCTAAAAGAAATTTCGTACTCGAAATTCTAAAGACATACCTAAAAGTTCAGGATATTTTTCCCGAACTTCATCTTCTAGTTCCCATGTGGCCTCTCTATCCGAATGATTATGCCAAGCCACTTTCACCATCTTGATAATTTTTCTTCGAAGTTGATGTTCTTGACGATCAACAATGCGTGAAGGGCGTTCTTCATATGACAAGTTTTTATGAACCTCGACAGGCTCATAATGAATACGATGACATGGATCATGAATATATTTCCGCAACATGGAGACATGGAAGACATTATGGATATGCGAGTACTGAGGTGGTAATGCAATGCGGTAGGCTACCTCGCCTACTCTATCCAACATCTCAAAAGGACCAATGTATCTTGGACTAAGTTTTCCCTTTCGTCCTAATCTCAATACACCACTAGTTGGAGAAATTTTGAGAAAAACATGATCGCGAACTGCAAATACTAGTTCTCTGCGACGGTTATCTGCATAGCTCTTTTGCCTACTTTGAGCAATTAAGAGCCTCTTCTTAATCAGATCGATCTTATCAGCACACTTTTGCACAAGTTCCGATCCGAGCAATCTTCTTTTCCCAACCTCGCTCCAACAAAAGCGGAGATCTGCATGGCCTCCCGTAGAGAGCCTCATACGGAGCCATTCCGATACTAGCCTGGTAACTATTGTTATAGGCAAACTCAATAAGCGGAAGATTCTCATCCCAACTTCGAGCATAATCCAAAGAACATGCTCTGAGCATATCCTCAAGAACCTGAATAGTTCTTTCGGATTGACCATCTGTCTGAGGATGAAATGCAGTACTAAACTTCAATTTTGTACCGAAAGCCTCCTGAAGTTTTTTCCAAAATCTTCCGGTAAATCTGGATCTCGATCAGAAATAATAGAGACAGGTATACCATGAAGTTTCACAATATTATTCATGTATAAATTTGCTAAACTAGCAACTGACTCCTTTTTCTTCATTGGCAAGAAATGGGCAGATTTCGTCAATCTATCCACTATTACCCATATGGCATCATAATTAGTAGCATCGATCTTTGGAAGACTCATCACAAAGTCCATGGTGATGTGTTCCCATTTCCATTCCGGAAACTCCAACTGCTCCAAAAGTCCGGCTGGTCTTTGATGCTCAGCCTTAATTTGCTGACACACCAAACAACGAGAAATAAATTCTGCAATTTCCTTCTTCATATTTTCCACCAAAAATTCCGTTGGAGATCCTTATACATCTTTGTACTTCCTAGATGCACAGAAAAATTAGAACGATGAGCTTCATCCAGAATCTCTTGCTTCAATTCTGCCTGTGAAGGAACCCATAAGCGATTCCTGAACCTAATGCCGCCATCTGGAGCAATGAAAAATTCTGAACTCTCTCATTGACTCTTCTCAGCTAAAATATGGTACTCAGGATCTTCTTTCTGAGCTCTCAATATTTTCTCTACTATCATCGAATGAATCTGGATGCTAGATAAGATAATCTTGTCACCCTCCTTAAAAGGATTCCAAGAAACAAAGTCATCAATCAACTTCCACTTTTTAATCATCAAGCTAGCCGACAAGGCATAGCCCTTTCGGCTCAAAGCATCAGCCACAACATTCGCTTTACCTGGATGGTAAGCAAAACCACAGCAGCAAGCTCTAGATCATGCGTAGGATAATTCCTTTCATGAATTTTTAGCTGCCTTGAAGCATAAGTTACAACTTTTTCATTTTGCATCAATAAACAACCCAAGCCATTCAAGCATGCATCGGTGTAGATGACAAAACCTCCACAACCAGAAGGTAAAGTCAAAACAGGAGCGGTGGTCAACCTTCTCTTCAATTCTTGAAAGCTGCGCTCACATGAAGAAGACCATTCAAATTTTGCTCCTTTTCTTGTCAGCTCGGTCAGAGGAAGTGAAATCTTCGAGAAATCACGAATGAATCTACGATAATACCCTGCTAAACCAAGAAAGCTTCTGATTTCTGTCACGCTCTGCGGTTGCTTCCATTCTGTAACTGCCTCAACCTTGGCTGGATCTACAGAAATCCCGTCCTTGGAAATAATGTGCCCAAGGAACATGACCTTTTCCAACCAGAATTCACACTTGGAGAATTTAGCATAAAGTTGATTTTGCCTCAGAGTTTCCAATACGATTCTCAAATGCTCCTCGTGTTGCTCAACACTTTGAGAATAAACAAGGATATCATCCACAAAAATAATGACGAATTGATCTAAGAATGGTCGAAAGACCCGATTTATAAGATCCATAAAAGCGGCAGGAGCATTAGTCAATCCGAACGGCATCACACAAAATTCATAATGCCCATAGCGTGTTCGGAAAGCGGTCTTCGAGATATCGTCTTCTCGAATCCTCAATTGATGATAGCCGGATCGCAAATCAATCTTTGAGAAGATCTTTGCTGATTGGAGCTGATCAAATAAATCATCTATCCGTGGTAACGGATATTTATTCTTCACAGTCACCTGATTCAGCATTCGATAATCAATGCATAAGCGGAGAGATCCATCCTTCTTTCTAACAAATAAAACAGGTGCACCCCATGGTGACACACTGGGCCTAATAATTCCCAAGTCAAGCAACTCTTCAAGTTGCTTCTTTAATTCAGCCAGTTCAGCAGGAGCCATACGATATGGTGCCATGGATATTGGTACGGTTCCAGGAATCAGCTCAATAGTGAAATCAATCTCCCGCTGAGGTGGGGGTCCAGGCAATTCTTCTGGAAAAACATCAGGAAACTCTCGAACAATGTCGAGGTCAGGTAAGGATACGGTTGATGGCTCAACCCTAATAATACTGGCAAGATAGGCTTCTCGCCCTTTCAAAATCATGCAATGTGCCTTCATGGCAGAAATAATGCACCGTTCAGAGGTAGAGCCATGCCCTTTTATGACGATACCTGGAAACTGATGGCTTGCGACAATCACTCTCTTCTTACAGCAATCAATGACACAATGATATCGTGAAAGCCAATCCATCCCTAGGATGATGTCGAAGTCTATCATTTTCATGACAATGAGGTCACTCGGAAACTCGTGACTTTCACATATCAATGGAGCATCCTGAATATACTCCAATGCTTTTACATTTCCCCCGGTTGGTGTGATAACCATCAAATCAATATCTAAAAGTTTTGGTTTGACATCCATGCTTTTTACTAGTGCATCAGAAATAAAGCTATGTGTAGCACCAGTATTAAAAAGAATCTTTGCATGCAAATTAGCAATAAGAAGAGTACCTTCGATGACCTTGTCTTCCTTAGCAGCATTATCTCCAGTGGTGAGAGCATATACTCGAGCCGGAATCTTTGGCTTTGATCTTGTCCTTGAGCAACGGGCTGCTTCCTAGGCTTCGGACAATCCCGAACAAAATGTCCTTTCTCTCCACAGTTCAGACACTGGCCATTCTTGAGATAGCATTCTCCAGGATGGAAACGATGACAGAAAGAGCATTCATGAATTCTGTTGTTTTGCCCCGGCTTGGATGCTTGCTTCTGCTTCTGAGAATTTTTGAAATTTTCGTTCCTCCCGAATCGATTATTCCGATCATTGCGCGGCTTCTCCTCCTTTCTTCGCAAGAAATCTCGCTCCATAGTTGCGGCGCTGGCTAGAGCATCCTCCATAGTCTTCGGCATGCTGGAAAGAACCTTCGATCTTAAAGCAGGGTGAAGTCCCTCAATGAACTTCTGAGTCATACGGTACTCGTCAGGACATAGGTGTGGAGCATACTTCAGTAAGCGATGAAACTTGTTGTTATACTCAGCAACATTCAGATCTCCCTGCTTCAGATTAATAGACTCTTGCTCCTTGATCAACTGCAAGTGCATCGGAATATAGTGCTCGCGGAAGAATTTAACAAACTCATCCCACAGAATAATCTCTCCTTTTTCAAATTTCCGCAACTGACAACTGGTCCACCAGTCCTTAGCAGGACCTTTCAGTTGATGAGTAGCAAAGGAGACCTTGCTATGATACGGACATCTGATTGCATCAAACAATTTTTCTGTCCCCTCCAGCCATCGGTCTGCTACCTCAGCATCCACTGTGCCGTCAAAGCTAGGCAGGTTCACCTTTAAGAATCTCTCAAAGGTGACATCATCACGGCGCTCCTCACGAAGATGCCTTTCTTTTTCAAGACGCCTCTCGCGACGTCTCTGATACATGTCCTTGCTCTGGTGGTGATCAGCTTGATCACGAATTAGTTGGGAGAGCTCCTCTACCGTATTCATTAATTTGGCATTCTGGGCTGCCAAATCCATGAAGCGACGACTCCGCTTACGGTTCGAGACGGTCAACATCTACGAATAGCGACGGTCAATTAGTCAGCTATTCCAAATATAATCTATAAATAGTATAAGTCATCCTAAGATTGGATAATATTCCTCTAATCTTCCATTTGGCTCTGATACCACGTTGTCACGTCCCGGACCTCGAAACATGGGAAACATTGCGGAAGCATCCCAAAACAATGAAAATATTTTTTTTCGAGTCCAAGAGCGAGACAAAACTCAATAATCCATTAATAACTTTCAGAGTGCCATACATAATGGAAGAATAAAGGAACTTAACCAATAAATAAAGACTCATCGAGTCTGAATTACACAATAAAATTAAATAAGTCTATCCGTACAATGACTTAAGATGATAGAAAATATTAAAGACTCTTCAATCCAGTCGATGGACAACCCTCCCGCTTTCCTCTAAGCTGAAAGGTTAAAAATCAATATTAGTCAAACGAATTTGACTAAGTATGCACCAATAATTTATGAGACATACCATCATAACCATATACTATGAGTAAAAAAAATTACGATAACAATTCTATATAATAAGGACTATAAATCAATAAATAAACAATGAACTATAAAAGACTTTTTCATGTATGCCCCTCATTATGGGATAACAATGACAATTCAATCAATTTCCTTGAATATCACAAATTTTGTGACCATAATTTAAAATCCATATCAAATATATATCAATCCCATCTGCCGACACCGGGCAGCCCGAGCTTGGATAGAAGCCACCCCTGTTCCCTTAAAACAAAATTTTTAAAACTAAAACAAATATCAATACGAGGCCTCCTATCCAAACCCCAATGCAATGGACATCAGTACTGAGTCAACCGCCGTAGCGGTAAATTGTTTGGAAGTAGTGTAGGATTACCCGCCTACAACGGTCAATTGGCGGAATTAACCGTCCGCGCGGCACCCGGCCAGGTCAAAGCCTCTAATGGGCAAACAATGAACAATGTCTACTTCCTCACAATGATGGTGTCAAAAAAATAATTAATTTTCCAATAAAATATTTGAATAAAAAAATACATTTTAACCTATATATCAAAAGGCAATAATGTATCTATCTCTTTACATTTAACAACTAATCCATGAATAAGCATTATGGTTAAATATCAACTTGGCACCTAATTATATAAAGTTGTAACACAGAGATATCATCAAAGAAGTTGAACAAGATATTATTAAAAAAATACCATTGCAACAACTAATCAAATAGAAAGTGGGATATAAATAACAACGGTATGTGACATAAATTAATGTACATACCTCTCTTCTTCTTTTTCAAAACGCTAAGGATAGATCCCTATGTTTCTCCGTAGATGGAAATCAGTTAACACCTAAATAAAAGAGATGTATTTCAATGTTATGCGCAATCCGTAATACACCAAATCCTAATATCCGAAATCCCAACCATTGCAGTATCCCCTTTTTTTAAAAAAAAATATAATCATCTAATTATTGCGATTGCTATACTTTTTTTTAGAATATCTATGTTTATGCCTCCTAATCTAATGTCGTTATCTTAGTATGGCAGTCAAAGATTTAACGGGTACATCATATTTGTGCAATATAAGTACCAAACTTTTCCTTGAATACATATTATTCTTATATCAACAAGATTTTACAAACTTTTACTCCTAATATGTATATAAACTACCACAGGGGCTGATATGTACTTCGCACCATCAACAATTTTTTTGGTTCATTTCATCAGTATACAATCAATGGATACCTTTTACTTAAAAAAAAGTACATGGGTGGAAATAAGAATCATGTGATTTTAGTCATCCGACTTTCTGAAGGATGAAATAATCAATTAATTATGCTTCTCTTTCAAGAAAAACACAACTACATAAAGAATCTACCTATATACTCCTATAGAAAATATGTCGGAAAAGGGTGATTCTCACTAAGTAAGAAATTCATCCCGAACTATTGATCAACGACGTACCTTGTCATCAATGACCTAGACGACTCTCGATGTCTAGCAAAGATCTGTTGGCCGACTTGAGACACGATGGCGATTTTTTTTGGCAACAAATGAACACCGACGATCGGGATGAAAAGCCCCCGCTGTGAACTCTCTCCTTAATATACATCCGTGCATGGATTTTTTTTTTTTGAGATAAATCTAAAACTCTCTCTTTAGATGACGTGACATTCTAAAAGAAGTTGTTAGGATAAAAAGAAAAGATAAGGTATAAAATTTATATATTAATTTGGTTATACGACTATTCATTCTAAATGTTTATCACTTATCTTTACATTATGTAATATATAATTTCTTGTTTTTCTTAAGTTGCTTAGACCTGGTCAATTTTCATTAGTGAATTTTTTTGTAACGTTCAATGAATATATTTTATAAATTTAATGATATTTTAAGTATTCGTATATAATATCCTCCAGAAAAGTCAATTTATTAAATTACCCATCATTAAAAGTTCCATTTTTTTTTGCAAAAGATCCTTAAAAAGAATAGTTATTACAACATGCGATGTGCGTGACCATCCTCCTTCCTCTGGTCTAGGGATGTCAGCGGGTCGGGTTTGGGGCGGGTATTACTATTCCCAAACCCATACCCATTTATAACATCACTACCCATACCCGTCCATTTATTAAAAGGGTAATTTCTAGCGGGTACCCATATACCCGTCGGATACCCGTGTACCCAATGGGTACCCATATATTTGACAAAGTACATCTTATGTTGTTTGTAAATGTATACAAGATTTTCACAGATAGACGAAATAGAGTGAGATTATGCACTATGGTGATTCATAAAAATATGCAATTTATAGGGAATATTAAATGTTTATATATGTTAAGTGTATAACTATTTTGTATTGATAGTTTTTATTTATTGATGATGCAAAAAGTTAGTTAAATAAGAAAAATGGATGGAAAGGAGAAAATTGAGTTCGATATTTATACATGTAGATCGATACATATTAGATATGAAATGGATTTAGGTCTAATTTGATTAAAATGCAACATACACATATATCTTTATATATATATATATATATATATATATATATAATTCGGGTTTGGGGTGGGTTCGGGTTCGGGTACCCACAAGGCAATCCCAAACCCATACCCATACCCGCATGGGTAGTCAATTCAAAACCCAAACCCGTCCAAAAGTAAATGGGACGGGTTTCGGATCCTTAAATGGGGCGGGTTCGGGTCGGATACCCAATGGGTAGACCCAGATTGACATCCCTACTCTGGTCTCGGTCGCTGCTCCTTTAACCCACCATTTCCAACAACCAGGGACGAAGCCAGAAATTTCTACTTGGGGGGCCAAAATTATTGAGACTATATATAAGTTATCTTTGTTACTATTTCTCATTGTAATTAATAAAATGGTTTTTATCACTTGTGCCCCTCTGAGATATCGTAATTTCAGTTATGCCCCAATCTTTTTACTGATATCAGTTGTGCCCCTCATTTCTTTCTCCATTATCACTTGTGCCCTTCCGTCAGATTGACCGTCAATGAGTTGACTTAACCGTGGTTTTTTCAAACCTTGGTGCAATTAAGAGGGGTATTATTGTCCAGACTTCTTCATCTTCTTCCTCCTCCATTTGTTCTTCATAATTTCTCTCTCTTAGTGACACCTTCATGCATCCATCGAATCTCTAAAATTTTTGCATTTCACGGATATATCACTCATTACGAATCAAACGGTGAATTTTATTGAACTTTTTGATGAATTTTTATGAATCAATTAGTTAAAAATTTATCTTAATTTAATAAAAATTGAAAGCTCTCCATTTTCAGCCAGACAGGCGGAGGAGGAGGGCGGAAGGGGGAGGCACGGGGGAGGGGGAGGCGTAGGGGGCGAGGGCGACCGACACCAAGATCCCGAACAGGTTCACCGACTAGAAGGCCAGATTTAGCAGCGCCAGCCCCCACCCAATGTGCAGCCTCCTCACGCTGCCGTACTCCTCCTCCTCCGCCTTCACCACCTCTCTCCACACCCACTCCGAGATCGCGATCAGCCTCTTCGCATTGTTGAACATCGGCACGAAGGCCCTCACGGGCGCTGAGGAGCCTCGACCTCCGCCGCCCCCTCCGCGAGCATCTGTCCTGCCAGCAGGAATGCGTGCGGGGTCGCCGCTTTGATCCCCCCTTATCCCCCTCCAGGATCCCGTGGAAGATGCACACGATCGGGAGGAGCGGGCCGACGACGTCGCCTGCGGAGGCATACGCGGTGAGGGCGCGGGAATCAGTGAGGTCGGAGTCGGACCCTGAGGGCGGTGGGGGGGAGACGACGCGGGAGAGGAAGAGGGCGTAGGCGAGGGAGAAGAGAAAGAAGGAGCGGTCCTCAAGGGCGACCATGCCGCTGGCGGAGAGGACGATGATGACAACGAGGGAGTTGTGCTGGCGGAGGGAAAAGAGGCGGAGACGACATGGGCAGTTTTGTTTTCACTGAATATTTCTCTTTTGTCAAAGTTTTATTTTTTCTTGTGATATTGTAAATGTTGAGGTGGATTTTATATCTTATATATAAATTTCAAGATATGGTAATACATTATTCATATTTGTTGATATCAACATCGACATCCATAATTATGTAGATATATATATATATGGAAATACTTATACGTTTTTCCATAACTGACCATTTTGTATCGTCATGTTGGTATCTCTATATGATTATCTTAATGATATCGTCATGTTGGATAGCTAACTGGCTACTTCCATCCCATTTTTCGATGAATTTTTTTTTTTGAAAAATACCGTCATGTATTTTCGTCATTATATCCTTCGAATATATCATTCAAATTTTGTCAAAAATAGAGACTCTTATGCCTTCATCTAGAACATGTAATTTTAACGGTATTATAGTTGTTGTAATATAGACTTTGGCCCCCCCAAGTCTCCCAAGTAAATCTTTGTATATAATAGATTATTATAATAGAATATAATTTATATGTGAAATAATTAACTATAGAAAATAATGAGTTCTATATAGTGGCCCCCCATGTCCCATTTACAAGTAGTATAGATATAAATACATATGTATCTTATACGACATCGTATCAATATCATACAAATTCTAACATCCGTATCCGCATCAGTTTTCAAATGGATACACTATCGATATTACATTCATATCAACAAAAATTTATATCTAAATCGATATATCCATATAAGGGTTTAATGGGGCTGCTCCCTCAGGGTAGCCAACTAGTTGCCACTGCATCATTTTTTGACATTTGATTTTTTTGAAAAATGCCATCACGTATTTTCATCACTATATCCCTCTAATATGTCATCAAGTTTCGTCAGAAACAAAAACTCCTATGTCCTCCATCTAAAGCAGTTCGATTACAACAATTATAATACCGTTAAAATTACATGTTCTAGATGAAGGCATAAGAGTCTCTATTTTTGACAAAATTTGAATGATATATTCGAAGGATATAATGACGAAAATACATGACGGTATTTTTCAAAAAAAAAATTTCATCGAAAAATGGGATGGAAGTAGCCAGTTAGCTATCCAACATGACGATATCATTAAGATAATCATATACAGATACCAACATGACGATACAAAATGGTCAGTTATGGAAAAACGTATAAGTATTTCCATATATATATATATATCTACATAATTATGGATGTCGATGTTGATATCAACAAATATGAATAATGTATTACCATATCTTGAAATTTATATATAAGATATAAAATCCACCTCAACATTTACAATATCACAAGAAAAAATAAAACTTTGACAAAAGAGAAATATTCAGTGAAAACAAAACTGCCCATGCCGTCTCCGCCTCTTTTCCCTCCGCCAGCACAACTCCCTCGTTGTCATCATCGTCCTCTCCGCCAGCGGCATGGTCGCCCTTGAGGACCGCTCCTTCTTTCTCTTCTCCCTCGCCTACGCCCTCTTCCTCTCCCGCGTCGTCTTCCCCCCACCGCCCTCAGGGTCCGACTCCGACCTCACTGATTCCCGCGCCCTCACCGCGTATGCCTCCACAGGCGACGTCGTCGGCCCGCTCCTCCCGATCGTGTGCATCTTCCACGGGATCCTGGAGGGGGATAAGGGGGGATCAAAGCGGCGACCCCGCACGCATTCCTGCTGGCAGGACAGATGCTCGCGGAGGGGGCGGCGGAGGTCGAGGCTCCTCAGCGCCCGTGAGGGCCTTCGTGCCGATGTTCAACAATGCGAAGAGGCTGATCGCGATCTCGGAGTGGGTGCGGAGAGAGGTGGTGAAGGCGGAGGAGGAGGAGTACGGCAGCGTGAGGAGGCTGCACATTGGGTGGGGGCTGGCGCTGCTGAATCTGGCCTTCTAGTCGGTGAACCTGTTCGGGATCTTGGTGTCGGTCGCCCCCGCCCCCTACGCCTCCCCCTCCCCCGTGCCTCCCCCTTCCGCCCTCCTCCTCCGCCTGTCTGGCTGAAAATGGAGAGCTTTCAATTTTTATTAAATTAAGATAAATTTTTAACTAATTGATTCATAAAAATTCATCAAAAAGTTCAATAAAATTCACCGTTTGATTCGTAATGAGTGATATATCCGTGAAATGCAAAAATTTTAGAGATTCGATGGATGCATGAAGGTGTCACTAAGAGAGAGAAATTATGAAGAACAAATGGAGGAGGAAGAAGATGAAGAAGTCTGGACAATAATACCCCTCTTAATTGCACCAAGGTTTGAAAAAACCACGGTTAAGTCAACTCATTGACGGTCAATCTGACGGAAGGGCACAAGTGATAATGGAGAAAGAAGTGAGGGGCACAACTGATATCAGTAAAAAGATGGGGGCATAACTGAAATTACGATATCTCAGAGGGGCACAAGTGATAAAAACCATTTTATTAATTACAATGAGAAATAGTAACAAAGATAACTTATATATAGTCTCAATAATTTTGGCCCCCCCAAGTAGAAATTTCTGGCTTCGTCCCTGCTCCACTCTCCAGGCGACGAACTTTCAAGGTGAGATCCACATAGCAATCCTCCACATAGCAATCCTCCATGTTGTTGCTTCCTTGTTAAGACATCCAAAGCTCTCTCTGCCTTTGCCACGACGATCGAGTGACGACCGGAGCGAGACCCCCTTCTCCTCCAAATCTCCAGGAAAAACCACCCCTTTTCTTCTTCTTATTCTCTCAGTTCTCCTTCTCTATTTCACTCTGTTTCATCGAACCCATCTTTATAGATCTCAGAGCCACTTCGATGCTCGAACCAATCACCTCCATCTCCGATAAACTCTCTGTTTACTCTTCTATCTTCTCCAAGACCTCCATCATTGCGCTCTTCTCCACTGCCTAGACAGGAGCACCCTTCACCTTACCATCTTCCGAACAACAAGGCATCATCAAAGGAGAAGTTTCAAATGAAGAAGAGGCTTCACTCCTACGTTGAAGGAGCAGATGCCCTACAATCAAGAATGTCTTCGCATCCCAGTTGTCAAAGCGATCCAATTTTCATGTCGTTAATTTGATCCTAAGCCGCAACATCCGAGACTTATGTTCGGGATCACCGAAACTTCTTCACGTGACACGTAGAGGCTTGAGCCACCAAGACTTGCCGCTGCTCGAACCTGACACATACGCCATGCATGCGTGAGGTAGGAGAATTGCATAATTCTCCTGTGCCTATCCAGAACTGCAAGGAGTTTCAGTCGCATGTAGCACACACATGACTTTGGAATTATTACGGTTGACTCCTTAGAGCTTTAGTGAACTATATTCGTACCCCCGTTCATGGGTAAATTACAGAGAAAGCACGTCGACTCTAGAAATTGCACAAAAGCCCCTACTAAGGTTGAAACTACGAATATTTATTATTTTTATTACATTTTAGACCCTGGAACTTGCATAGTTCTTATCTAAAGCATTCTTGACCCGATTTCCGCATTCTTAATGTCATTTTGATAAGTATTTTATTCTCTATCTTATAGAGCACAATGATTTGTAATTGGAGACATTTCTGAATATAAGTTATTTAAGGAGGTTACTTAGTTACATTGAGCATATTTATTCTTTGATATTGATTCTTTATTGCTTAATAATTTGTGATTTGACAAGGGTTTTGTTTGGAGAAATTAATCTGAGTCCATTATGTGTTGAGATTGATTGAAAGAAAGGCTCTTAGATTGATCTGCATTACTTGGGTTGGCTCTAGGCCTTGATTACTTGATTCTGCATGCACTTACATTTCACAACATTATTCATCATCATAAAAATTGCATCTCCTTATTTCTCTCTCACCACATAGCATAGCTTTATTTTATTTACATTGAGAATTATTTTTAAAATACATGCATCATATTTCTTTCATTTATTAATTACACCTCTAACTTAAAAACCAATAAAAAGCTGAAAAAAAGCTAAAACATCAAAAATAATTCTTCTCTTCTTTAAAAACCTAAACATTTTAGATTATTTAACAATTAATCCTAGACCCTCATATTACCTCCCTAAGTCGACCTTGGGACTTATCTAGGTAAAATAAATAATTCGACTGCATCGAGATTTGATTTTCCATATCATTCTCTCCGTGTGGTCATTTTTGACGATTCTTAGGTTGCCCGACTACAACAACAATTGATTAAATTAAAAAGGGTCAATTTCTGACTCATCACTACCCTAGATGGTGCTCTGATTGCTTGCTATGAGCTGATGGGATGAGACTTGTTGACAATCTGGTCTCTCTCAAGTTGTACCTGCAAGGTTGAGTTGGCTCAAGCTTGAAGTTCGGATCTAGGCTTGATACCTTCAAAGAATGAAAAGGGAGAGGAGGGTGATCCCGTTGATTCATGATGATGGAGAGGAGCATGTATGTGGAAGGTTGTGAGGGAAGAAAAGGGGAAGCATATGGAGTACAAGAGATGGTGGGGATCTTCATCGATGGTCGGAGTGTGAGTTTTGGTCGAGGAAGATGAGTTTAGGATGGTGATGAAGTTGAATAGTAACGAAAAGATGAAGAGATAGAAGAAAGGAGAAGAAGAAATGAAGGGATGTTACTTGGACTTAGCTTGGTTGTGGAGGAGCAGAGGGCTACAATGTTGGGTCTTTGCCTCAATGCATGCAGACCACAGCGAAGTTCGACTGGATCTGGAAGATGTAGCTGCTGCAAGGTTCTTGGATTACCTTGGATCACACCCGTAGGATTCTTCACTGAAGGGACTTGTCTCCTATCACCAGCCAAGTCCTCGACTCCCCCTTCTCTCTTTCTCGGATGGTGAATGGCAGATAAGGGAAGACTGAAAGAGGGGTAGGGCTCCAATAGGTGGGGCTGGAGAGGGTTCTCAATCAGGGATAGAGTTGTTGGGTTTAGGGATTTGGGATCTCTGTTGGATTCATCATAGTGGTTGCGAGAAGAGGGGAGTTGGTGTCTCGGGAAGAGGATAAAGAGGTTCTATCATGGTAGTTGACGGTCGGAAACGATCAGATAGGATAATGGATAAAATCGATTGGTGGTCTGATGATAGGATTGGTTGGGTTCTCGATCAGGGTTAGTAGTTTGGTTTCCATGTGATTGGATATGGAGAGGATATAGATAACGAAGTGATTACGATCATGGTCAGGTCATTTGGAGATCAGAGATGGTTGGTGTTAGAGATGACGGGGATAAGGGATAACGGAGGGGTTCTTGTGATGGGTAAGGTGGTTAGAGGGGATAAGGTTCGATCAATGGTGGTCTGAGATGGTGGAAGGAGAGGCAATCGATCGGTGGGAAAAAGCAAAGCATGTGGTCGGTTGCAGAGGAGATGAGGTTTAGTGTTAGCCATGTGAACCCGAGGCTAACCATTTCAACAATAAATGTTATTGTAATCTTTGATATATAAAACAATATTGGTTTATTTAACTCCTTGTCTGATATTAAATGAATGAATACGCTTATAAGGTCCCTTGGTACAATTAATGTGATGTACCATGGCCATCTTAATAATCATACAACTGTTGGTTCAATGGTTGAATCATAGAGGTTGGTGCTTGGATGATATTTAAAGAGTTAGATTGAGGACTCATCAAGCACCATCAAATGATTATTAAAAGATGATCTCCAGTCTGAGAAGGAGATGGTAATCCTTCTCTAAAGGCCGATCTCTGACCGACCTCTTAATGTAGGTCCTCTACATAGGAATAGAGACTCAGAGGTGTCAAATAAGATATGTCAAATAGTTGACTTAACAAGATCAAGATAATCAAGACCTATATCGTATGTGGTCACGATATAGACATGGATTCTCTAACTAGAGACAAATGTATTGTTATATGTCTGAGTATGTACACTTGGAAAATCACTTAGAATGATGACCTAATCAAGGTCTATACACCAACGAGCAGGTGTGCATACATGGGCATATGCGTAATATGATCTCTCAAAGGGATCATACAGGTTTAGTACTGAATTGAAAGATAGGAGCTTACGCGTGAGTTATTGGGACCGATCAAATTCCATGCATGATCGTCTTGCTTTGGAAGCATGACAAGAATTTGTTGGTATGATATATGCTTTTGGAAATCATATGATCGATACCAATTCACGATGATCGAATGAGAAACTTAATGGTAAAACTTCAAAGAAGACAATCTAAATGTGATCTAAAATTTCAGGTGTATTCTAAGTCTTTCAATATGCAAGATGTACAGGTATTAGGAATACTCTTGGGTGATGTAATCATAAACGATTGTATAACAATGACACTTCCATTCCGAGGGAGTGATAAAATATGTTTATATTTTAGTGACTCCCCTCAGAAGATCATCAATCTAATCTCAATCCAAATGTTGGACATTGATCAGAATGCAATTCGAATGAAATGACAAGATTAGATTCACGGTTTGATTTAATCAAACATCTTTGAGAGGTCTCTGAGATCTGGATTTGATATATGATCTCAATCCAAGTCACTATGCAAGGAATTACAATTGTAATGTCCTTATCTCCAAGTATCCATGGAGAAAGTGCATTATTCTTGAAAGAGTTCAAGAATAATTCTATTGTTGATAATATATCTGAGCATTGGGAAATTAATGAGTAAATGTGATTTTATCATGAATAATATGAATATGACTCATATTATTTAGACACATGAGAATAGTTATATCAGAGCAGTGGTACCCCGATACGAAGTACTTGTAATCGGACACAAACTCATTGAAATTTGTGACTTTACATAGTTTTCAACTTGTGTTACTTCTATTAACAGTATACTTGATTTATTGATCTGCTATCTATCTTGATATTGTTTTTTCAAGTTTATTAATTTGTATAACACTTCCTTTGCAAGCCATGGTTCCTAGATTTCACTTAGTAAATTCCCAAGAGATAAATATTCAAATTGAAGTTAACCTTATATATGCATTAAGTGCTTCCTGTGATAATTGATGTCGGCACTAATAATGAGAACATCTTAAAGATTCACTCTATTAGTTCTTCATTATCATAATTTTTTTTTTGTGGTTATATATATATGGGGTTGGTTTGTTGGTGCCTCTTCATTTTTTTTATAACATTACCAACTTAACTAGGTTTTTGTTTCTCCTTAATAAAAGTTCATATGGTCACGAGATACTCTAGATACTCCAGAAAAACAGTGAATAACAAATAAATGGAATGTGAATTGTGAGATCTAAAAGTAAGTTTCTTACTAGAAACATGCAATTCCTTAATCTTGCTTGACTGTACCTAAAATACTCATACTACAAAAATCTACATCAGAACAATTATTTCAGCACTTGAATAGGGATCTATAGAAGAGGATCATGCTTGTAGGAAAACAAATGACATGGAACTCATATAAAGAATAACAAGAGGATTCATATCTTAATCATGAATGAAAGCAAGAAAGGGGAAAGAATTGCACATGCAAGGCAGCAAGAGAATAGGAATGGGATTTTATAAGAGAAGAATTTAGGATCCTTTAAGAGCATGACATAAACAATTTCAGAACTATTAACACAATACAATTAGGGGAAAAACACATGCATATTAGCAAGAGAGAAACTAGGGATATGTAATCAAGTGAAATAAGCATGTATGGCAGCAATAGGAGTGGTATAAGGAATGTACCAATTTCTTCAAATTTTGAAGGAAAGGTCTGCATGCAAGATCTGGACAGCAGGTATTTCTTCAAGAACAGTTGTATTATCAGTTGTTCAACCTCCAAAATTAGTAGCAAGAATTGCTACAACATCCAGCAGTAGTACATGAAGAATTTGGCAGTGAGCTGGAGCTTATCTTTTTGAGATTGAAAGAGAAAAAAAATAGAAAAAGAGGAAGAGCTGTGGCTGGAGCAGTAGCTATGGCTGCATGCAGCAGCCAAATGGAGAAGAAACAGGGGCTTACAGGGACAGCAGATGCAGCCTTCGGTAGCTCCAACAGTGCAGAAGATCTCTCCTTCTCGATGGAGAAAATGTGAAAGTCGAAAGGAGAGAATAGGGTTTTGGGGGTATAAATAAGGGAGATGGGAAAAAGAGTTGTTGACAAATGGAATTTGTAAGGAGGCCAAGTGGGCTGAAACGGCAGGAATTTGGTTACTGTTGCTACAGTCAACAGACTTTATAATATTCATTATTATTTTCGTTTTTTTTTCCAAAATCATCTTATTCGTTATACATAAAAATCGACCGTATTCATGCCTCGAACGTCGGATTTCGACGCGAAATGTCTCGTTTTGATCGTCTTTCAACGACGATCAAAATGAGTATAATGTTGATATACTTTCGGTCGGGTTTTGAATACCCAAAATTTTCGGATACGGTTTTTGTTTAGGGTTAAATTTTGTGATATAAAATATCAAACGACCTCCGATTGACGAACGGTCGATTCCGTTGGTTTTGTATCGTCGAATCGGATCTAATGACGGTCTCGGTTCGTTCCGCGGTTTCCGAATTTGCGTCGCGGCTTTTCACGGCACGCGTTACGGATTTGACCGATTTTTGGTCAATTTCTCCCGAACAACTTTTGATTTACGATTAATTGATCGTTTTAAGTTGTTTAGTATTGACCGACAACGTTTTTGGGTTCATTAGACCCAAAATCGGACGACTTCGGGTTTGATTGGAAACCGGATGCTACAAGTTATCCAAGATAATTAATTTTGAGTTAATTATCAAGGATATAATTAATGTGGATATCACTATCCATAATAATAATAATAAATATTATAAATATGATTTATAATATGATGGAGAGATTTAATTGTAAATAATATTTATACATTAAATGTTAATGTGAATTTGATTCACATTGAATAATTAATTGTAAATGCAATTTACATTTTATATTAGATGTATGAATATGATTCATAATTATTGATGGCATGATTGAAATTATCATAAAGTAATTTGGAATTATTTTGGTGAATAATTCTGCAACAAAAGTTCTTGCACATGTGGAATATTTGATGAGATATGGGATCTCATAAAATTGGAATGAGAAAGCCACCTTCCATACACGGAGATTGGACGACCACATTGAGTCCTATTTCAATGTGCCCATCCCCTCCATGAATGGAAGGATGCTTGCTCTCCTTCCATTCATTCCACTTAAGATTTATTTAAATTTAATTTAATGTTTTGTAAATTATTTGTAGCCTATTTAATTTATATTAAATTGATTAGCCATTGAATGAAAGCACAAAATCATCTACACCAATGATTTTATGCACACAAGGATTAGGATCCATGGACATGCAGTTTGTTATAAAAAGAAAGGGTAATCGTATCTCTTTCTTTTACAACAAAATTGCAAAAGCAATCTCTCACTTCTATTCTCTACCCAAACCCCATCTCTCCCCCCCCCCCTCTCTCTCTTTCTCTCTCTCTCTCTCTAAATTGTGGCCATCCACATATTGACCTAGAGAGCTTCGTCGTCGTTGTCACACCGTTCTTCTACTGGATCGACTGCTCGTGGATATCTGTCCTCTTTGGTGATCCTTTCTCATGAAGAAGATGTCATATTTCATGAGACGAAATTAGGAGAGTCATCGATCGAATCTTCAACTTGGATTGCAAGAAGCACGTGTTTCATCCACACGTTCGCAAGTGTCTCCTTTGTCGGATCGTACTTGAGACATGAGGTCTCTTACTATAGAGATATGGGATTACAATCACATTTCTAGAGCTAATCCTATACCTCATTTGTGATCTTGATGAAACTATTTGAGAAGTGTTCTCGAATCTTGTAGTTCATCCATTTAAAATTTAAATTTCTGCAGCCCCAACAAATTAGTATGACTAATCACTCTTGATTGCATGTGATGCGATCTTCATGCTTCCATGACACGTTAAGGCCCTAAACCTAGCCTTCACTCGAGTGGAGGTAGGAGGAGATGTTCGGACTTGAATCATTCAAGAAGATAATAGGATTGGGTTGGTTATTGGAGATGAAGTTGGGTTTCAGTTATGGATATAAAGTTGATAGAGGGCCTGGGATGAAGGTAGTTGAAGTAGGACTTGGGTTTCGGGTCCTTCCACCTATATGAGGATGCCGATGATAGAGGTGTGGGTTGTTAGTCATTGGGGATGGTTGGAGGTTGCAGACGATTAGGATATATAGAAGATAGGGGCAAAATAATGTAGATCGACAGAGAAGAGGGGTTTCGGGCAGTAATGGATGGAGAAAGGGAGAAGACTTCTTGACGGTTCGATCATTCCAGATCCAACAGTATAGATGGGATCAAGGTGAAAAAGGCCTTTTGATAATGGTCATTGGATCAAACTTGATCTAACGACCCAAGTAAAGGGCGCTAAGAGACCAAGTACGTTGACCATAGAGATAGGTGGGTTGGACCAGGGCATGAGGTGGACCAGTAGACGACTGATACATGGAATGTTAACTTATTGACCAATGCATAAAAAAATTAAATTAAAAATAACAAATGATATCTATGAAAAAATGCTCAAAGTAAAAAACATTTATCTAAATGCATTCTACAATATTCATGGAGGACTCAAATGCAAATGGAATTAATTTTGCAAGATATGAATGTTTTGATGATATTTTATGTATATAAAATATCTATTTTTCAGTTTTGTATTTTTTATTTAATTTTCTGTGGACAATAAATGCAGCAAAAATCAAACATGATCTAGAATAATGCAATGGACATAGATGGATTTTTTGGATTTTTATTAGTTAATAAAATATTAGAATAAGTTAGTGATGTGAATTATTTACATATGAATAGGTCAATGTGTTCAAGTCAGGATCTCTCCTTCTAACAGTTTTTTGTTTTTTTTTATATTTGTAAAGTTAATTAGAGAATGAGATAAAATAAAGAAATAGAAAAAATAAAAAAGAGTTGAATGTGTACATGAAATATCGAGTCAAAATAAGTGAATATGTACAGTATACGATTCAGTCCCAAAAATCACGATTGAATTTTGATTCTTTTGAATTTTGATCTTGGTTTGTAGATAATTAAGTGTACATTAATTCAAAAATGAGTAAAGTGAATTTGGATAGTGTATGTGATAGATATCAGTTTTTACGACTTTTGTCCTGAAATTTGTGTTTGAGTTTATTGTAAATATATACAACTTATTATTTTTTGGATTTTTTCATTGATTAATATTAGTGATATATACACAATAGAGTTAGTTTGTATTAATTAGAGTTAGTGTGAATTAATTAAAAATATATAAAGTTAGGTGAAATATTTACAAGTGAGTGAGAATGCATTATTAAATGCTAATTTATGCAAATTATTTATAAGTGCATCAATGTTAATTATGAGTTATAAACATATAAATGCATCTAATTACTCAGGACGAAACTCTATTTTCAGCTAATTAGAGTGAAGAATCATAGAATCATCAATATCGTTGTTCAGCATCATCATTGTCGCGATCACCAATGTGATGCACCACCATCAACATTATTACCATCAATAATATGTTATAAACGACATCTTTCACTACCATCATGAGGAATATTGATAGTTTATTTTACATAGTTAATCTTGTACTTTACATAATTAAGTAAGCATCTTACTTAGTTATTCGTAATTTACAAATTTTCATTTATTTATTTACATTTTATCCTCTTTAAAAAATAAAAAATATCACTAATTGCTTTTTATTTTATAGAACATCATACTACATTTACTAAAAGAGTGAATTTTACATAAATAGTCAAAGTTTATGCATCATATTGTAAAGCAATGTTGACAAAATTTTAAAAATAAATACTAGATTACTAACCTATAATTCATTTTATGCAAATCATATTTACTTTAAAAAAGGGCATCGACTTTTGCTTAAATTCCTCAATTATTTAAAAAGATAATGTTATGCAATATGGGTTGATATCACATCGAATATTGATGAAAGAAACGTAAGATATTAACAAAGAAATGCAAATTTTTGAAGGACTAAAAATAGCAATTAAAACATTAAATAAGAATCAAAATCAATATAAAAATATGTGACCAAAATAACTTTGGAAAAGATAGTTGGATGTAACTGTTAGAATTAGATTTAAATACTATTATAATAGGATTTCCTATATTATGGAAAGATACCGATGAATCTTCGATTAATTATCACTATAATCCCTTGTTATCCTCAGAATAAACAAATCCATTAGAATTAGCCGTAGACCCTTCTCCTGTAAATAACCATAATTATTGTACAAAAATTAACCTTTTTTTTATTTCCTATTAAAAATCAAAAATAGATTAAATATTGTAGATATTTATTTTTAATATTAAAAAGAAATTAAAAAGACAAAAATATCACAAAAGATTTAAATCAAGTGTTTTTAATCCTTTAAAAATGCTTCCAAAATTTGTATATTGTTTATTTGATCTTATTTGTTTTTTTGTCAACGTGAACTTGTAGATCTCCTTGAGATCTGCAACTTTCATGTTTTGATTTTTTGGTTAATTCTGCTTCCTTTTATTTGTTTTGAATTCTTTTTATTTTATATTTTAGGATTCATCCGATTGGGCCACGCGACACTCTATGGAGCTGCCATGTGGCCCGCTTCCCCTTGCTCCACGCACCGCTCCTTTCTGCCCTTGGATCCCTTCCCCCAACCTCCATATCCACCATCTACACCCTCTTCCATCTCCACCCATCAATCTCCTCTTCCCGCCTCATCTGGATCACCCCCTTCCACCTCTATCCTAGCCATTAGATAACCTAACATCCAACGAGACCGCACCTTCCATGTTGCCCTTTCTTTCCTCACCATTGGATGATACCCCATATCCCATCACGGTTGTCCCTTTACATGTAGCCCTCCACCTTTGGATTATAGTAGAAGATCTGATCCTAGCCACCCATTCACGTCCAAACCTCAGCTATTGGATCGTAATAACCAATAGTTGCCAACCCGTCTTCAACCTCCAATAATGCCTCCCTCGCGTCCCTCGCCTCGCCATGCCCGTCCCCCTTCCATTTTTGGCCACAACCTCGGCCACCCTCTCCACTCATCAAAGCTCCGTCCACATAACCCTAACCTTCATGTACACCATCAATGCCTCAGCCACCGCACCACCCTCTCCTCCTGGACATTACAAAATCGTCTCTTCACCAATAACGATCGGAGCTCCACTACCTATAAAGCCTTCCCTTCTACCTCGCTTCCTCTTGGTACACCATTCAAGGAAGCCTTAGCCTAGCCCTCCTCCTCCTGTGATAGAGGATGGAGGATTGGAGGCACAACGATGGCCGGCGGGTCTGTTGGGCTCACTGACCAAGTCACGGTGGCTTCGCCATCGTTGAGCCTTCTGGCATGGCTGGATAGATAGAGCAATGACCAGAGGCTCACAATGAGACTCAACCCAAGCCTTTCCTCTGTTGGAGATCACCTCTAAGCTCAGGTAAGAATTTTATATCTTATTTTCTCTTAGGTTTCTCCCTTTTTTATTCACCTTGTATAGCACATACCCCCTTCAATTGAACCTCGTTCGAGCTCCATCGGACACCAACCATAATCGTGTCACCCTCCGATCATCCTCTCCCCTCCTCCAGACCCTTAGTCACTCTTCTCCCTTTCTTCTTCGGTTTACTAGAGAAGGACCTCGGACCACCATCTTCTTCATCTCCTCGATTCTCGCTTCACCTCACAACCCATACGCAAACACACTTTGGCTATCACTGGATGCCTTTGCAGGTCCTTCTTCAATGGTCAACGATTCTACAGTTGCTCCGTTTTAAAGCCCGGCCACCGATGTGCCCGCACCAGCTCCACGATCCGCAAGTCTTCCTCGCTCAGCCAAGATTCAACGATCTTCACCGAGAGTCAAAGAATCTCTCCAGCATTTCAGATGATGAAGTGGAGCACGGAGGAGGATGGGAGGGCTCGTCAGAAACCCACCATCGCCTCTGCATGAAGGGCAGAGGGAGGCTAGCATCGAGATATAGGCACCATCCGATCTACTTGACCGGACGACCCAGATCATCCTATAGCCTATGTCCCAGACCTATTGGTTCGGTGGGACTGAGCTGCTATACAAAACACGAAGACCATGCCACATGGCCTCCAAACCTGCACCGATCCGCCGCCTCGATCCCAACCTAGCCCGAGTACATGTCATGCGTGTGTGGGCTGGGCTATTTACATCTACACCCTGATATTTTTCAAGAATTGTTAATAGGTCCCTTCCTAGGCGTGTGTGCGTCACGTGCCGTGCCTGGGAAATTTGCAGAGGGACTTCTCTGACTATGGAAAATATATACATATCCCTCTGAAGGATCTTTTTGGATATATTATCTTTTTATTTTCATGTTTTCTCTACATTTATGTCACTGGACTCTATCTTGAGCATCCTAACTCCAATTAAGTTGATTTTCAGTTTCGGTTCATTGCTAATTTGATGTTGTTATTAATGGCCTGCTTTTTTATGTAATTTGAAGCATACATTAGGTTGTTAAATTATATGTGTTCATTGTGTCAATTGCTCCTCATGTTAATGCTATTCTTTGATTTTTGTACATCTCTATGTTTTAAATGATAATGAAATTGTATTCTTTTTTAAAATGCTTGATGATTGAATTGTTAAAGGCACATTCTTGCATTCTTATACTCATCATTGTTTATATCTGCTTGCATCATCAGATATCACCTTGCATTTTCTTTAAGCTGCTTCAAACCAAATAAAAATTACACTTGTCTTGCATTTTGGTAATCATTCCATGCATCATATTCTCTTTCATTTTGTGTACCCTAATTATTTTACATAAAAAATAAAAAGATGCATTCTCATTCCATGTTTCATGGTCTTGCATCGTCATATGTTTCATTTATAACATGCATATTATCTATTATCTATGATTTGGTTGTATGCATTGTGTTTTGCATATGAAGACCTAGATCAATGAATATAATTACTCATTTAATCAATAATTTTCGATAAATCGACGAGGATGCTCATGTTCCTGTGTTCGACCTTGATAGACTTGCCAAGTAAAAATTTATCCACCTGTTCAAAAGGGATCTGCATGACATATGATATCGTCTCCTATTCTGATATTAAAAATGACAAATTGAGTAGGCGATTTCACATCTCATCAGATACCACCTCATTTTTTAACTTTGTATATTGCGCTAGGAAACACATGTCTGGCTAAGTTTGGGTCAGCCTTGACCCTAGCCTAGCCCAAAGAATCATATCGATCTATATTTTAGTGCAGATCTGGCTCACTTTATATTTTAACTTGAGACGGGGTAAGCTAAGAGGCTTAGGTTTCAGGCCAGATCAAGCAAGTCTAGTTCAATTCTCATCAGACCAATGGTTCATAATTGTAATGTCTCTGGCTTATGTTCATTGATTGTTATCAAAGAAAACTAACCCAGGCAATTTGTTGGGTTCATATCTAATTAAATTGGACCCGTTGACAACCACTAAAATGCTTAAGCTCAAATTGTCAAGTATTAATCTCCACTACTTATAACACATTCTCACACTTTCTGAGTCCCTAATGTGGCAGACTATGTTGGGATGTTACAACTTATCCACCTATATTTGCAATGTCCTCGTTGTTCTATAGATAATTACTTACTTCCAGTGATAGTGGCAGTTGCATTCTTCGGGCGGATGTCCCCTCAGCGTACATTTGTTGGGTTCAGTCTCAATTGGACCATTGACAACCATTCAAAATAATTAGTCCTAAGTTTTCAAGTAGTAATAGTAATCCACATAGCTAATAACTAGGGATGAAAACGACCGGATACAGATACGAATATAGATGTAATCATATCCTTATACATTTTAAAATAATGTGCATATGAATATTGACGAATGGGAAAAAATATGTTATTATATCCTTAAAAACGAATACAAATGTAAAATAAATATGAATCAGATATGGATAATAATATAAATATTTAGTGCATTAACTAAAATATGCATGTTTAGGATGATTTACACATAAAATAGATATACCAGATATAGTAATTTCACAACAATTATATCAACAATAGTGCACACAATCATAAAATGTTGTTACGCATATAAATAAATCTATTATTATACTTATGTATAAAAACGTATATACGAATATGAATGCGAATATTAGCAAATGCCAAAGTGATATCCATATCTGCATCCATTTTAAAATGAACACGAATACATATATCAAAATATGTATAAAATGAATACGATAGTAGATCAGATACGAATATATTCACATTCATTTTCACCCATACTTATAATTCACCCTCATGCTTTGTGAGTTTCCGATGTGGAACTATATTGGGATGTTACATTTGTTCCAACATATGCATCCGTATTGAAAGCATTTCATGCGGCTTGAGAATATAGATCTCTAAAGGTTCGTTTGGTTGCAGGATTGAGCAGGGTTGAGGTACCCCTGTGAATAGTAAACTGTGAGGAGGGTTGGAAGGATGGGTACCCAGGGTACCCCAACCCAACCATGCAACCAAATGAACCCTAAAAAGTAAGTATAGAAGCCCGAGATATCACCCTTTTCATTGGTGTTGTAATAAGTTGTTATCAGATAGCACTAGATCGGATTCGAACATGTTTTAATTCAATCTATATCCAACCCAATTTCAAGATGTGATCGGATTTGTAAACATACATACTAACCAAATAGTTTCATATCATGTTTATAATACTTTGAAATATTTATTACAACGGATTTTGGTTTTTTAATATTTCGAGTACTTATCTTTCTCTTTAGTCATAATGCGATGTTACATTTAAGTAATAACTAAAATGACGCATGACAAAGGAGTCATGGGTAGGATTTATACACCATAGAGAATCGTCAATTTTAATATTTTATCATATTATAAAACAAAATCTCAATTGAATCTATAATATTACATAAGAATAAATTAAGGGTAAAATGGGGTTGTTACTTGGGAGCTAACTTGACTCCCTCACTTTATTTTTCCTATTTTTATTTTTTAAAAAATAAATCCGTGAAATTCACCATTATATCCCTATATTATATCATTTAAATTTAATGCTAAACATAGACACCTACGGTCTTCATCTGACAACAATTTTTTAACGATTGTAGAATTGTTGAAATCGACCCTATCTGGATGGAGGTCATATGAGTCTCTGTTAAGCATGAAACTTGAATGACATAATATAGAGATATAGTGATGAAAATCCATGGAAACATTTTTCAAAAAAATAAAAAAGAAAGAAAGAAAAATAAGACTGAGGAGCCAAGTCAGCTCCTCCTAAGTAGTAACTCCATTTTACCATAAATTAAATAATATGATCCTTTACCAAAAGATCATAAGATCAAACCAATTCAATACATTAACATCATATTCGATTACCAAAAATTGATAAGATCAAACCAATTCAATACATTAACATCATATTCGATTTCATCCTACTCCTAGTATTTATCGGTATTTTTCAAGACTAAAAATATCACAAAGGACGTGGTACTCCAAGAGAGCAATGCAAAGATCAAACAACCCTCAACAACTTCATCCCGAGGCTATTTTGCGACTACCTCTTTGGAAACAAGGTTGAGTTGAGTTGGGGTAAACTTCTTTGAAAGGGTTTATAAGTAACTCTTCTGTAAATAACACATGTTTAGACGATGAAGAGGATTTGAACGGCTAATGAAATATGATGCCAGAATATGTTTTTAATGTCAACAAAATTAATTTAAATATGATCAGATATATTGTAGTAAAATATCAAATAGAGGAATATAGCAATCATCCTAGTGATCTCGTGGCCGTGCTTAGACGTTCAACCATCCAATTATAAACATAGTGCTGCTCTTAATTCAAAGGTAGTTAGCGTCGCTATAAAATTTTCGAAAGTATAAAAAATGTGTAAGACAATAGCTTTTTTTTAGATAATACTTATGGGATCAGAACTCTTTTTTTAAGGTAAGTAAGGATATTAATGAAGAGAATTGTTTACAGTAAGAGTGAATAAATTATCCCCCTCACAAAAACCCAAAAGCTGGGAGAGGAAGTTCTTAAGAAGATAAAACTAAACAAAAATTACAGAACACGTCGGAGCAGGCTATCAGCCAAAACTCAGTTGCAAATGATCTTGAGGTCGTCCAAAATCCGATTTGCAGTTGCCCTAGTAGACGCATTTGAGCTCCTAGTCCAGCGGAGGTTGCGCTCCCGCAAAATCCATCAAATTGAAGTCGCAAGAGCAGTCTTAAGCCTTAAGGCAAGATCTGCATCTTGACTATATATCACCTTAACCCGGTATAGGGTCTCACAGATATTAGAACCAGCTCTGAAGTGAGGCAACCGCAAAACGACAGAGACGAGCTCCCAGATTTCCTTGGAGTAAGAACACCTCCAGAACAAATGGTCACAAGATTCATTAAGGTGGTCACACAACAAAGAGTTTCCATTCACGCGTAATCCCAGCTTAAGTAGCCTATATCGAGTGGGAAGTCTGTCACATACCACTCTAAACATGCAGCACTTGTGCTTGGGGGATGCCTTGAAGTCCCAAACTTCATTCCAATAGATAAAGTTGGGCCCTCCTGATCGGACGAGATCGAAGCACGAACGGAAGGAGAATCCAGCAGGAGAAAGAGTCCATTTGTAGGGGGGTAGGGCTGCTCCAGAGCCAGTGCAATGATATCTCTGTTTCTCAATAGGGCCTTCCAGAGTAATGAAGCCTTGACGATATAGGAATATCCCAAAAAGACTCTGCCTGAAGATATTTGGAGTGAAGATAGTCAGCCCAAATTAAATTATCATCCGAGAGAAACCTCCACACCCAAGCAACTTTAGAGGCTTTAGACAGGTCTCCAAGGGACCTGATTCCAAGACCACCTTCCTCTTTAATAAGATAGGCATCCTTCCATGCTAAGCCGTGCCTTCTGTAGTCCCACAGGAAGTCCGCGCAAAGAGACGAGACCTTTGAGATGATCGAAGATGACATAATAGAGCAATCAGTCCAATATAGCAGGATCCCAGCAATGATAGAGTTAATAAGTTCAATATGACCCGCCATAGAAAGAGTTTGTGCCTTCCAACCACAAAGATGAGTGCGGAATTTGTCCACAAGTACCTTCCCCGCCAATGAGCAACCAAAATTTTGTGAGAGGGGGATACCTAGGTAGGTAGTAGGTAAAGCTTCACTAAGAAGACCATGTGTAAGATTCTGAATAAATTGGGTCTTGGCATTCTTGGAGAGGAATAATCTGCTCTTTGCCCCCATTCATCCAGAGGCCCGACATAGCCCCAAAAATATTCATTGTGGATCCAATAGTAGTTAGGGTACTCGAATTACACTTGGTAGAAAAGAGCAGGTCATCATCATAGATCAAGTGCGTGGGAGCCCGGTTACGCCCTCTTCCCATGGGAGTAATTCTTCCATCGGCCACAGAATGATCAATCAAGCAGGTCAGGGTCTCCATGACCACCATGAAAAGAAGAGGACTTAGGGGGTCTCCCTGCTGGAGTCCCCTAGTTCCTTTAAAAAGAGACCATGGGGTGTGACATTAACTAAAACAGAGAATGAAATAGTACTAATACAATTTCGCATCCATGCCAACCAGGCTGTACCAAAACCCATCGCTGACATCATATCCAGAAGGAAAAAGTGGTTTACCGTATCGAAAGCTTTTGCAAGATCCACCGTCACACATGCACAAGGTTGTCCTCTATGTCTTTCACAGCCCAAGGCCAGCTCCTGTGCCATGTGAACACTATCGCCAATACATCTATCTTTAACAAAAGCCAATTAGTTAGGGGAAACAAGGTGAGGGAGGACCACCGAGAGCCTGATGTTCGCAAAGATCTTATAGATGACGTTACAACAGGAAATGGGTCTGAAGTCCCCCAAGCTGGATGGCGAGGTCACCTTTGGAACAAGCGTCAAGAAGGTATGATTGGCTTGTCTCAACATAGCCCCACACGAGAGTAGAAATGACATGGCAGTGATGACTTCCTTTCTGACTAACGTCCAATGAAATTTGAAGAACTTAGCATTGAAACCATTTGCTCTAAGGGACTTTGAGGAATTGATCGAACGAAGAGCATTCAACACCTCTTCTTCAAGGAAAGGCCTTTCAAGACAAACTCTTGCTTCAGAAGAGAGCACTCTGTTAGGAGGGGGAGGTACATACATAGTAGTGGGAGGGGCATGGTTAGAGAGAAGAGCTTCGTAATAGGAGAGAGCTTGGGAAGCAATCTCCAAAGGGCTATCCACAGACTTCCCCTCGTTGTCGATAAGACAAGGAATTCTGTTCTTTAAGTCTTTGATATTGGCGGAAAGGTGAAAGAATTTAGTGGAGCGGTCTCCTAGTTTCAACCAAGAGATACGACTTCTTTGTTTCCAAAGAGACTCATGGTCTGTTTCTAGGACCATCAAATAGAATTCGAGATCTTGCTCTAGTTGTGCAAGAGTAGGATCACCCAAGGATAGAGCAAGGGCTTCACGTGCTCCAGGACTGCCCTACCCAATTTGAGGTCATCCTCCATGCTCCCATGAGTGGCGGCCCAAGCTTAACTTTTTTAGCAAGAACAAACAAGGGATTTTCCTCTAACAGAGGTATCCCAGGATGAAACACTGTGAAACCCCAAAACCCGAGCAGGGACTTAATTGCAAAATCCAGCTAGATCTGAGCTTAATTGTAAATATGCTTTTATTCTAGTATCCAAAAAATATGTTTGAGTAGTCTATTGTGTAGGACTCGTCGATAGCTTTCCAACGAGTCCAAGAATGCGAAAATCCGACTTCGGAAGCCCGAGTTACGGCCATTTTAATGAGGAGGGGTATAAGCCATATTCGGACCTGAACCCGGATCCGAATCCGGGTCCAAATCAATAAAACCCTTCGTGCACCTCGCCCAAAACGCCCATGCCCTCTTTCCCTCAACCTCCAGCAGTTCCCTCCTTCATTCCTCTCCCCTCTCCTTCACCAAGGGCCGCAGGAGCACCTGGGATCGGCAACCTAAAGCCGGCATCGCGTAGGGAAGGACGATATCGCCTTCTTGTGCGATTTTGCAACACGAACGGTGAGTCGAGTGCACCGTTCTCCACGGATGGAGAAACCTAGGTGACAACTTTTCGAGGTACGATTGTCCCCTTCCTCTTGCTGCGGATTCCACGGATTTCTGACCATATATCATATCATTCTCTTTTCGGAACAATAGTACTCTCGAAGATCTCAACCCCTAATTCCTGTCTGATTTTTGACATGTTGGAACTGTTATGATAAATCCAATCCCAATTCGTGCTTGTGCGTATGTGGGGGATGGTGTGCTTAAGAGAACGAGTGCATCCTTTCTCACAGCTAGGGCTTTGATTCAGACAACCAGATGGCTTCATATTCGTGTGTTTCGGGGCCTTCTTACATCTCATTGGGCCCTCCCAATGATAGTCAATGGGGCTTTGAGTTTAATACTTGTTAGTGCTACAACCTTTATACATGATCTGCTGGATTCTTTCATATGTTATGAATAAATTAGTGCATCCAATTCTGTAGATGCAATTTACCATTTCTGCATACGCAGATGCATGCAGGGTCAATTGCTTGCAATTTGATCTATGGACATGGTTGTTGTCCATAAACTTTATGTCTCCAAATCTAACCCTTCAGATACCTAATCAAATAGTGAAAGATCCTGTGATAAATATCTAATATATCTAGGAAATTAAAGCTCGAAACTGAAGTTTTAGGAGCTACATATAATAGCAGCTATAGCCACAAGAACATACCCGTTCATGCTTGACCACCAAGTGAGGTACCCTTGTTTGGTACTCCATGCAGAGAACACAGAATGTAACCCAAGCAGCAACAGTTGTTAAAAAGAAAGGGGTAGCTAGTTATATACATGATAAGAGAAAGAGGGAAGTCAACAGAAACAATGCCATTTTGAGAGCCAATGAAGATTTGACCTTAAAGATCATGGTTTGGAAATCAAAAGTTAGCCTTGTGCACATTCCCCTGCTGTTGAATTTCATTGCATTGGTTTTATTCGTTGAAGTTGATTCAACTCTATGGATCAATCATTACATTGTGGAAATTTCATCTAAAGTGAATTCATAGTATTATCATTGATATATATATATATATATAATTTCCTTGTTGTTTGGAGTTAAAGCTAACCAACACCATGCACATGAATGAGTGAAGATGGATTGATGACATGTTACATGATTCAGGTCACTTGTGATCCTATGCCTCATGCACTCCAAGAAACCTATCTGCGCAGAATTACCTTCTTGTGTTGTATGATGTTCAGTTTGCATTTTGTAAAATAAGGAACCTTCAGTAGATAAAGGTTCGCATTTTTGCAATGACTGTTTACAGTCCAACGGGTATATCTATAACAGTAGGAAATTGTCATGCCACCATACCCTTCAAAACTAAAATGTGAGCAATACCCAAGGAATCAAGGCTGCTCACCTGATTAACTTTGGAAATGTATAATTGTTCATGATTTAGATGTTCAAGTATTGGCCATATTTGATTTAATTTGCATCTTGTTCTTGTCATCCCTCCTATCTGCATCTCAGTTGTTTGATAAATTCTGTGTACAGGTTGATACTCAATTGTTCAATAGTAAAATAAATAGCTAAATGTGACTTCACAGAGACCTAGTGGTAACTCTTACTACAGTTTCTTATAGCTGGATTATGGAGACATGTTGGCTACCGAAGGCTAAGATTGGGTGCATGTTCAGGATGGACTGTGACCTATAATTCCTTCAATCACCCTTCACATTTGATATGTCATTTGGTTCTCACAAGTTCCTGGCCATATTTTAAATGGTTCACATTTCAAAGCACTAGCTAATGGCAGGATATTCTGTGGATTGTACATCAGAGAAAAGCTTATGTTACTGTTTTCAACTAAAATTTGCCCTTGTTATTCCTGGGACTAACGATGCTAGTCAAGGTCAATCTTCCATCTATGTTATTTTGTTCAGTACATACCTTCAGTACACACCCAATACAGTAAGTCTGTTCTGCATGCTATGTTTATAAAACATGATGCTTAAACTCTTTTTTTTTGTTTTGTTAACAACCTTACAAATATCTCATCGATCATATAGGTGGTGATTATCATCCTAATGAAGGGTTATGTCATGATGAATGGGTAGGTGGAGTAGAGGTCGCCAAGGGCGGGGCATGCACCCTTGAGGTCCCGGGTAGAAGCCTAGATGACCGCGATCCCAACTGCTATTGTAGCTGCGATGGTTGGGGGACATGTTACTTGGCACACCGAGGTGCTAATCTGACGGTGTTGGCCTCGCACTTGTGTGCTTTAGCCCGGTGCTCGAGCGCGGGCCAAGTAGTCATGGTTGGTCGGCTAGTGTTTCGCTTGTCACTTAGAGTTAACACTCATGTACAGGTCAATGTAGGCCACATTGGTCGGTATTCCGAGTGGGAACGCTAAGAGGGGAGTTCCGGGAAATATGGTTAATGAAGTTGGGAATGAGACATGAATCTCCTGTTCATAAGGAGGATTGGATTGTCGCGAGGATTCGCGGGTTGGAATCTAAATTTGTGAATCAGAAGTACAATTGCGAAGTGGAGTTAAGTGGATGTGTTGGGAACTTAGTTAGGATGCATTGTACTCCACCGCATGCCTACGGAGGCACCCCAACCCTAAGGTATTTTCTTTTACCTTAGAGTCATAGTGTGAGGTCTCATCCAGACCAAGACCACAGACTATCCACGAAGCTTGGTTACTCATATCCATATCCAGATCAAACAATAAAAAGTAAAAATGTAATTCTTTGTGAGATCAATTACCCTGTTTCTTTCTCTTTTGCACACATTTAATGTTTATCCTGCATTTCTTTTTGTTTAATTTTGTTTAAATCGTATTGGGCAACTTTGCTCATAACGTACCTACGTGTGGATCCGCAGGTTCGCAGCAGTGATTGTTGGCACCATCACTTTTGTGCAACTTCACGACACTTTTTGCAGTACAGTTGTTGGTAGTAGTTTTACTATCCTTTTTCACTTGTAGTGTTTTGTTGAGAGACATGGCATGTATAATGTATGTGTGGACATCTATTTTATGCTTACATGCATTTTTTTGTGGACATGGAAATGATCAATGGAATGTAATGGAATTGGTATATGCATTGAATGGAATATGGAATGTGAACATGTTGAATGAGAAGCAAAATTTTAAATTCGTGTATATGTTGCTATTTTTCTCCTGTTGTTACGAATGTCAAGTATTCGAATGTGGAATGTGTGTGCGTGGATTTGGTTTACCGAGTACCCGGATCCTAGGGGTGTCACAGCTTGGTATCAGAGCAGTGGTATTCCATTCCACTACTCACATACCATTCCTCATTGGTGTTCGAATATTGGATAGTGTGAAAGTCTTCTGACCCAACACGAGTCCACAGGAGAATAGCATATTTACAACCATGTCCATATGTCTCTCTTAAGTCCGGAAGCACATTGATGCTGGGATCGAGTGTATCTATACCTTAAGGGCACACCCTTTTTTTTCCAGGGTTGTGTAGGCTACCTTGCCTACGTGGTAGACTCAGCGGTACATGACCATATGATAGAGGATGTCAGAGTTGTGCGTGTTTTCCTTAATGTATTTCCAGACGAACTGCCTGGATTACCGCCAATATGAGAGATAGAGTTTGAGACATGCTACTGCCAGATACACAACCGATCTCTATCCCTCCATACCGGTTGGCACCAGCTGAGCTCAAGGTATAGTTGCAATAGCTGTGGGAGAAGGGATTCATCTGTCGCAGTACATCACCATGGAGAGCTCCAGTCCTCTTCCTAAAGAAGAATGATGGATCCATAAGGCTATGCATAGACTATTGTGAGTTGAACAAGAGAACGGTAAAGAACTGTTACCCCACTTCCTACGGTAGATGATCTTTTTGACCAGTTGCAAGGAGCAGCAGTGCTCTCTGAGATTGACCTGCGGTCGGGATACCATCAATTGAAGATCAAAGAGGCTAATGTAATGAAGTCTGTATTCCGCACTAGATATGATCACTGTGAGTTCTTGGTGATGTCGTTTGGATTTACGAATGCGCCTGCTGCATTCATGGATTTGATGAACTGAGTCTTTCTCCGCATTTGGACAGGTTTGTGATTGAATTCATTGATGATGTTCTAGTCTACTCCCGTGATGAGTACTAGCACGAGTCCCATCTGTGCACGATTCTAGAGACACTTTGAGAGCATTAGTTGTATGTCAAATATAGCAAGTGTGAGTTTTGGCTTTCTGAGGTGGCATTTCTTGGCCATATAGTGTCAGGGACAGGGGTGTCAGTTGATCCCACCAAGATAGAGGCAGTGGTGTCTTGGGAGCGACCCAAGAGGGTTACGGAGATTTGCAGTTTCCTTGGTCTCGCCGGATAATAGAGGAGATTTGCCAGAGGGTTCTTCCAGTTAACCCTACCCCTCACTCGGCTGATGCAAAAGGACGTGTCATTTGTCTAGAGTGACAAATGTGTGTTGAGCTTTCGTACGTTCAAGGAGAGGTTGACTTTCACATCCATCATCACACTTCCTTCTAGTACCTTGGACTTCATAGTGTACACAAATGCTTCCAAGGAGGGCTTGGGTTTAGTGTTGATGCCGCATGGACATGTTGTGGTGTACACGTCACGACAGCTGAAGAACCATGAAGGAAACTACCCCACTCATGATTTGGAGTTGGCGGCCATAGTCTTTACATTAAAGATATGACATCACTATTTGTATGGGGTGACATTTGAGATTTTTACAGACCACAAGAGCCTCAAATACATTTCTGATCAGAAAAGGGCTAAATATGAGGCAAAGTTGGTGGACGGAACTGTTAAAAGATTATGATTGTACCATCTCCTACCATCCTGGTAAGGGGAATGTTGTAGCAAATGCCTTGAGTAGACGACCATACACTGAAGGTTCGGCATCCTAGTTGCAGACTTGGGATATGCTAACTACACTTAGTGAGTGACATCCATTTGAGGGCACATCTGATGCAGTGACAATGCCAACCAAGTATAACAGCTTGTGGGATAGGATTGTTCAGGATCAACATACAGATCCGAGGATTCAAGAGCTATGCCACAGGTGCTTGAAGGATAAATTCGGCGTATTTCAAGTCCATGAATATATCGTATGAAAGGGAGACCGTGTGTATGTCCTAGATGACAAGGAGATGAGGAGAGAGATCCTGGATGAGGCGCATAGCTCGACATTTTCAATACATCTAGGTTGCACCAAGATGTACAGGGACCTCCGCCAACACTTTTGGTGGGAAGGAATGAAGAAGGACATAGCCGAATATGTTAGCAGATGTCTTGCCTGCCAGATGGTGAAGGCAGGACACCAGAGGTCTCCTGGTTTACTACAGCCTCTTCCCATCCCGATGTGGAAATGAGAGAGCATCTCCATAGATTTTGTCACATCATTGCCACGCACCCCTGGAGGGCTTAATGCGATATAGGCCATCATTGACCGGTTGACCAAGTCAGCCCATTTCATCCCGATCAACATGACATATACACCAGTGCAACTAGCGAAGCTATATGTTCAACATATTGTTCGGTTGCATGGGATACCAGTGTCAGACAGAGATTCCCGTTTCACATCACAGTACTGGAGGGAATTCATAAAAGCCTTGAGGACTGAACTACGCATGAGTTCAGCATACCATCCACGGACAGATGGGCAGTCCTAAAGGACCACTCAGACATTGGAGAACTTGTTGCAGGCTTGTGCGGTTGAGTGGAACGGATCCTGGAAGGATCAACTTCCTCTAATTGAGTTCACGTACAACAATAACTACCACGCCAGTATAGGTATGGCACCATTTGAGGCATTGCACGGGAGGCGGTGCACCACTCCTTGTGTTGGCAGCATGTAGGTGACAACACCCTGTCCACCCTCCAGATTATTGAGGAGACCTCCAGGCTGGAGGAGACTCTAGGAGGAAATTGCTGATCGCAGAGCCGTCAGAAGAGTTACGCTGACAAGCGGCGCAAAGACCTTGAGTTTCAGGTCAGGAACTTCGTGTTCTTACACGTGTCCCCAATGAGGGGTATACAACGTTTCGGTGTCAAGGGCAAGCTAGCTCCACGTTTTGTGGGACCATTCGAGGTTTTGGCATGTGTCGGGAAAGTAGTCAACAGGGTGGCCCTTCCCCCACACCTCTAGGGCATCCATGACGTGTTCCATGTGTCGAATCTTAGTAAGTACATCCGAGATCCCCGACACGTGATCACCTACGGAGCCTTGACGGTAGAGCCAAACCGCTCCTTCCCAGAAGAACCGGTGCAGATATTAGATCATGCGGTTAAAAAGTTGAGGAGGAAGGAGATCCCGTTAGTCAAAGTTCAGTGGCGGAGTCAAGACGTCGAGGAGGTGACGTGGGAACTTGAGGCAGACATGAGGGAGAAATACCCTCAATTGTTCACAGGTGTGGAATTGAAATCGTAATCAAGTTCCCATTGAGATTTTTATGGGGCTTGCTCTCTTTGAGATTTTTATGCATTCGTTTCCCTGTGAAACTAGGATTCCATGGGGTTCAGGTATCGAAATCAATTGGAATCATCTTAAGTCTCGGTGACGAGACTTCCTTTGAGATTTTTATGATGTGAAACCCCAAAACCCGAGCAGGGACTTAATTGCAAAATCCAGCTAGATCTGGGCTTAATTGCAAATCTGCTTTTATTCTAGTGTCGAAAAAAATATGTTTGAGTAGTCTATTGCGTAGGACTCGTCGATAGCTTTCCAACGAGTCCAAGAATGCGAAAATCCGACTTCGGGAGCCCGAGTTACGGTCATTTTAGCGAGGAGGGGTATAAGCCATATTCGGACCCGAACCCGGATCCGAATCCGGGTCCAAACCAATAAAACCCTTCGTGCACCTCGCCCAAAACGCCCATGCCCTCTTTCCCTCGACCTCCAGCAGTTCCCTCCTTCATTCCTCTCCCCTCTCCTTCACCAAGGGCCGCCGGAGCACCTGGGATCGGCAACCTGAAGCCGGCATCGCGTAGGGAAGGACGAGATCGCCTTCTTGTGCGATTTTGCAACACGAACGGTGAGTCGAGTGCACCGTTCTCCACGGATGGAGAAACCTAGGTGATAACTTTTCGAGGTACGATGGTCCCCTTCCTCTTGCTGCGGATTCCACGGATTTCTGACCATATATCATATCATTCTCTTTTCGGAACAATAGTACTCTCGAAGATCTCAACCCCTAATTCCTGTCTGATTTTGACATGTTGGAACTGTTATGATAAATCCGATCCCAATTCGTGCTTGTGCGTATGTGGGGGATGGTGTGCTTAAGAGAACGAGTGCATCCTTTCTCACAGCTAGGGCTTTGATTCAGACAACCAGATGGCTTCATATTCGTGTGTTTCGGGGCCTTCTTGCATGTCATTGGGCCCTCCCAATGATAGTCAATGGGGCTTTGAGTTTAATACTTGTTAGTGCTACAACCTTTATACATGATCTGCTGGATTCTTTCATATGTTATGAATAAATTAGTGCATCCAATTCAGTAGATGCAATTTACCATTTCTGCATACGCAGATGCATGCAGGGTCAATTGCTTGCAATTTGATCAATGGACATGGTTGTTGTCCATAAACTTTATGTCTCCAAATCTAACCCTTCAGATACCTAATCAAATAGTGAAAGATCCTGTGATAAATATCTAATATATCTAGGAAATTAAAGCTCGAAACTGAAGTTTTAGGAGCTACATATAATAGCAGCTATAGCCACAAGAACATACCCGTTCATGCTTGACCACCAAGTGAGGTACCCTTGTTTGGTACTCCATGCAGAGAACACAGAATGTAACCCAAGCAGCAACAGTTATTAAAAAGAAAGGGGTAGCTAGTTATATACATGATAAGAGAAAGAGGGAAGTCAACAGAAACAATGCCATTTTGAGAGCCAATGAAGATTCGACCTTAAAGATCATGGTTTGGAAATCAAAAGTTAGCCTTGTGCACATTCCCCTGCTGTTGAATTTCATTGCATTGGTTTTATTCGTTGAAGTTGATTCAACTCTATGGATCAATCATTACATTATGGAAATTTCATCTAAAGTGAATTCATAGTATTATCATTGATATATATATATATATATATATATATATATAATTTCCTTGTTGTTTGGAGTTAAAGCTAACCAACACCATGCACATGAATGAGTGAAGATGGATTGATGACATGTTACATGATTCAGGTCACTTGTGATCCTATGCCTCATGCACTCCAAGAAACCTATCTGCGCAGATTACCTTCTTGTGTTGTATGATGTTCAGTTTACATTTTGTAAAATAAGGAACCTTCAGTAGATAAAGGTTCGCATTTTTGCAATGATTGTTTACAGTCCAACAGGTATATCTATAACAGTAGGAAATTGTCATGCCATCATACCCTTCAAAACTAAAATGTGAGCAATACCCAAGGCATCAAGGCTGCTCACCTGATTAACTTTGGAAATGTATAATTGTTCATGATTTAGATGTTCAAGTATTGGCCATATTTGATTTAATTTGCATCTTGTTCATGTCATCCCTCCTATTTGCATCTCAGTTGTTTGATAAATTCTGTGTACAGGTTGATACTCAATTGTTCAATATTAAAATAAATAGCTAAATGTGACTTCACAGAGACCTAGTGGTAACTCTTACTACATTTTCTTATAGCTGGATTATGGAGACATGTTGGCTACCGAAGGCTAAGATTGGGTGCATGTTCAGGATGGACTGTGACCTATAATTCCTTCAATCACCCTTCACATTTGATATGTCATTTGGTTCTCACAAGTTCCTGGCCATATTTTAAATGGTTCACAGTTCAAAGCACTAGCTAATGGTAGGATATTCTGTGGATTGTACAACAGAGAAAAGCTTATGTTACTGTTTTCAACTAAAATTTGCCCTTGTTATTCCTGGGATTAACGATGCTAGTCAAGGTCAACCTTCCATCTATGTTATTTTGTTTAGTACACACCTTCTAACACACCCAATACAGTAAGTCTGTTCTGCATGCTATGTTTATAAAGCATGATGCTTAAACTCTTTTTTTTTTGTTTTGTTAACAACCTTACAAATATCTCATCGATCATATAGGTGGTGATTATCATCCTAATGAAGGGTTATGTCATGATGAATGGGTAGGTGGAGTAGAGGTCGCCAAGGGCGGGGCATGCACCCTTGAGGTCCCGGGTAGAAGCCTAGATGACCGCGATCCCAACTGTTATTGTAGCTGCGATGGTTGGGGGACATGTTGCTTGGCACACCGAGGTGCTAATCTGACGGTGTTGGCCTCGCACTTGTGTGCTTTAGCCCGGTGCTCGAGCGCGGGCCAAGTAGTCATGGTTGGTCAGCTAGTGTTTCGCTCGTCACTTAGAGTTAACACTCATGTACAGGTCAATGTAGGCCACATTGGTCGGTATTCCGAGTGGGAACGCTAAGAGGGGAGTTCCGGGAAATATGGTTAATGAAGTTGGGAATGAGACATGAATCTCCTGTTCATAAGGAGGATTGGATTGTCGCGAGGATTCGCGGGTTGGAATCTAAATTTGTGAATCAGAAGTACAATTGCGAAGTGGAGTTAAGTGGACGTGTTGGGAACTTAGTTAGGATGCATTGTACTCCACCGCATGCCTACGGAGGCACCCCAACCCTAAGGTATTTTCTTTTACCTTAGAGTCATAGTGTGAGGTCTCATCCAGACCAAGACCACAGACTATCCACGAAGCTTGGTTACTCATATCCATATCCAGATCAAACAATAAAAAGTAAAAATGTAATTCTTTGTGAGATCAATTACCATGTTTCTTTCTCTTTTGCACACATTTTATGTTTATCCTGCATTTCTTTTTGTTTAATTTTGTTTAAATCGTATTGGGCAACTTTGCTCATAACGTACCTACGTGTGGATCCGCAGGTTCGCAGCAGTGATTGTTGAAGGCACCATCACTTTTGTGCAACTTCACGATACTTTTTGCAGTACAGTTGTTGGTAGAAGTTTTACTATCCTTTTTCACTTGTAGTATTTTGTTGAGAGACATGGCATGTATAATGTATATGTGGACATCTATTTTATGCTTACATGCATTTTTTTGTGGACATGGAAATGATCAATGGAATGTAATGGAATTGGTATATGCATTGAATGGAATATGGAATGTGAACATGTTGAATGAGAAGCAAAATTTTAAATTCGTGTATATGTTGCTATTTTTCTCTTGTTGTTACGAATGTCAAGTATTCGAATGTGGAATGTGTGTGCATGGATTTGATTTGTCGAGTACCCGGATCCTAGGGGTCTCACTAACACCCCAGAAATTTCGGATTTTTCGAAGTTTTAAAACATGTACAGTATTATACTCAAAAGAAGCGTCTCGTCGCAAACTCTCAAACGAGATCAAGAATGCATGAATCCGAGTTCGTACGAGGAAGTTATGCCCTTTTTAGTGAACCATGATCGGGGACATTTATGAAAATTTTGGATCCCACGGATTTTGATTTTTTATGATCTTCGTAGATATTTTGAGGCATAATTTCACCTCAAAATTGACAACCGTGTTCTCTATATTTCCATCATTGAATGGTGTTTAAGATCCCTTTGATCTCCTTCCATTCTCACCCTTCTCCAATTTGATTCTTCTTTCTTCTTCCCTAGAGAGACAAGAGGAAGAGCTTCTTCCCTTTAGCGAATCACGAAGCTCCGAAGCTTCGTTACAAGGAGAGGAGGAAGAACATCGCCGAAGGGAAATGCGCCACAAAGTTCAGGTCATTTATCACGTGCACGGATCGAATGTTCTCGTTAGGTAACATATCTCAACTTCTCCTCAAAATCGTTTCATTTACGATTATGGAGAATGTTATTTCGATGGATGATTATTCGCTTTGATCCAACCCCACTTGGCTCTTCCTTTTGCTGTTGGTTCATCGTGACTACTCTATCTTAAATCGTCTACTTGTAAAGCCCCGTTCATGGATTTCATGTTTTTGATTTAAAAGAGGTCCTTTTGATATCATAATTTGGGTGTGAGGGCCAAATGAGCGCAAGAATGGTTGTTGAGATCTCCCAAATACTTTTGTTGATATCGAATAATTTAATCAGTGAATGTAGACACATTTTATTTTTGTATTGAGGAGTGGAACAGTGTAATGGTATACCCTTGATTGTTAGGGGAACTATCGCGTACAACATTAGCGAAAAGGGTTAATCCATCGTGCAGAAAATTTTATTTATAAAAAAACAGTTTTAATTATGTCTAATTAACCTATCGACGAGATGCGATCAGATCTAAATATATAATCGAACTTTGAGATCTTGCCTAATTGATCCTTCGACAAGAGATATTATTGGGTTCGAAATTGGAAGATTTTTGGATCACTACACATCTTCCCTATTAGCATTATGCGTAACACCTTATTGTCATCATGGCCATTGCTGCATCGATTGTGTCATACGAGTGAAACTCGTACATGGAGTTCCACCTCCTTTTCCTTTTGGTTTATTTAGATAATAGTCAATTAGTATGTGGTTGGGATTTAGATTACAGAAATAGAATTTACATGTATAGTTTAGTAATCAACACTCAGTAATAATATCACATTATATGATTATTTCCCGGAGGTCTATCATCTGATGATAGTTGATGGCATAGTTTATATGGTCATATACGAATCTTTCAATACATTACTCTATGATTTATAATACATTGCTATATGTTTAAGGGTTATATTTACATATCAAAATTGGTTTCTCTGCCGTCGCCTTTTGCAATCGTACTTAATCCCATGATTAATGATATAGGTCCTTTCACAAACTCAGAGTTTACATGGAACTTAGATGGAGGATGCCTTAATTAGTCTCAAGGCATGTAATTATCAAAATGGATTGTGGTTAAACCCAGATAAGATATTCAGAGGAAGTTTTGTTAGCGACCTAAACATGAAAAATTCAATGCTTCCAGTATAGTGATGAATACTTGTGAGTACATCTGGATTAAGTGCTAATAAAATGATTTGCGGGCCTTGGGATCTTAAATGCTAACGATTATGTAATGATTAAAGAAGTGTTTGGCTTTTAATCCTAAGTTGTGTTACTTTTGAATAAAGTATAATACACATGGGGTGGATTAAAAGATAAATACTACAAGGTAGTTGCATACTTTTGTGGTCCGGTTGAACCGACAGTGAGTCACCTCCCCCCCCCCTCCCCCATCGAGGGGCACCATAGAGTGGGGTGGTAGTAGGTACTCTGGAAAGTCTGGGTGGATGCACGCGCGCATCGCACCACTTGGATCTTTACTTTTGGACTTTTTGTTTGGGAGAGCAAGACTCTCCTGGTTGATTCGATTAACAGAATCATGATTTCTTGAGCTATATGCTTTCTATCTCGAGTGTCAAAGTACTACCAACCAGACTAGTTGAAGGATCGCGCTTGCGCATGGGTCTTAGTCTGCACTCTGGATGAAGCGATGCAGGTTTCATTCCTAGTGTAGACTTTCTCCTTTGACGGGTGAGTCCAGAAATATAGGTGTGAATAAAAGGAGTACAATAAGTGGAAATCGAGTAAAGTGTTGTAAAATCAAGTGGATAATCGTGTAAAGTGTCGTAAAATCTACCTGAGGCCTGGAACAGAGTTATATGCATCCTATTTGAGTCTTATAGAATATGTTTTTGTTATACCTGTTTAGTTTTGCCTACCTAGAGTCTTTTATTTATAAATTACTATTATATCTATACGGGGTCATTTGACTCACAAGGTACCTCTCTTGGAAATTCAACAGGAAGTCTTGAGCATGAGACTGAGGCAAGAGTATTTGGCAGCGTAATCGAGAATCATTTCTGAGGTCGTTACCTAGTTGGGTAGTTTACTTTTAAAAATTCTCAATCTTCTCTATTGATGATGTAATAATAAGAGTTGGATTATTCATACTATTTTAAGTTGTGGACATTTTCCATTTGAATGAAAATTTCTCCTACCATTTTTCTTGTATGAATGTTTTATCATGCATGTTGTATATAACTATTGTTAGGTAATACTTGTGAATGGTCGTCGAGATGTGCTCCTGTCGAGGTGGGGCGTTACATATGTTGCCTCCACCAATCGAAGGTATCCATCCCTTGCCATCCGGAAGTTCAAGAATCTAAAAGGCCTAGCATGATGCACCCTTTTCACAAGTTCTACAGAGAGGAGAGAGTGGTCACTAAAATACAAAGGAGAATATCGGACTTTTGAGAGGGGGAAAAACCTCCATCCACTTGGAGTTGTAAAGTGATCTATCAAGTCTCGCTGCAATCCTTTCAGGGCCAATGGAGGAGTTGTTCCAAGAGAGAGGGTTTTCTCATGGCTCAAGCTCAATCAAACTATTATCATCAATGCACCGGTTGAAGTCAATCACAGAAGTATGGGGCAGCGCTTTACCCCCAGATTTCTTGATTGTGAATCTAACCACAATTGAAGTCTCCTATGATCAACCAAGGGGAATCAATTGAGGAGCCTAGTTGGTCGAGCTCAGTCCAAAGATTCCTCCTCTACGATGGGAAGGTGGATCCATATACTACGGAAAGATAGAGCTAGAAACCTCCATCGTTCATGCAATTTGTTGTGATGGATTGAGGGGTAATGGACAAGTCCAAGTGTCCTCCTTCCAGAGGAACCAAATTCGTCCAAGGTTGGTGTTATTGTGCATTGAGCCCTACCCATGGGGGATAGCCGCATGGAATTTGGAGACATTCTTAGGTCGGATTTTTGTCTCAAAAAAGCCCACCAGCTAACAGTTTTCTTTGGTTAGGTCTCGTAATAGATGTTTCATCTTGCTTTGGCTTGTTCAACCCGTTAGTATTGTAGATCGCAATAGACATTAAGTAGAGGAGGAGGGGTTATTTTTCAGATTATATTTTTCGTGATTTTTATTTATTTTTTTGAAAAAACAAATTAATGTATATACATAATATAATATTATATACAGGTATGAAATACCTATATATATTATATTTTTATTTTTATTATTTTATTTTTGTACAATTATCCCAATTTTATATTTTATTTATTTACAACATAAAATTTGTGATATAAAATAATTTTTATTTTATTTTCATTGTTTATTTTACAAGGGTAAAATAAATAGATATAGGTACATGTATACATGGTATATACAAGGGTGAGAGAGAATTTATTTTCTTTTCGTTTTTATTTTTCTAATTTTTCTTTTATTTTTATAAATATATACAAATTAATATATAAATATATACAAATTAAATGGTTTTTGGCTCCATTATACAAATTGGACGTATCATGGTGAAGGAATTATTTTGAACGAAGATAATAATGACCAAGTTGATAATGAAAGAGATGTCTCTGAAAGACATGATCGTGATGCTATGTTTGAGTTGATAGATAACATTCGAGGACATGACACTGATGAACTGATAGATTCACCTCCGGATTCGTTACTTGAAAAAATAGAAGATGTAGAAAAGCCATTATGTGACGGAGTCAAAATGTCTCGGTTGCGTTTTCTTCTGGAAATGTTTAAGATAAAAGTGAAGAATCGGTGTATAGCGGTTACGATGACAGATGTCTTACAATTGATTAGGATATTATTAAATAATCCAGAAAATTTTCCAAAGGATTGGAAGGACGCTAAATCAAGATTTCGAGCACTTGATGGAGAGGGAGCTGCGCGAAGTAAAGGCAAGGATGACTGCACAAGATGCAGAGATGACCAAGATGCGTATGGACATGGCGAATGTCATGTCCTAAATAAGCCGTCTTCAAAGCCAAGCTGCGCCCCCTATACAACCTGCTCAATTCGGCGACGATGAGGAGAGTGAGGAGGAGAGCGATGAGAGTGACGAGAGTGACGGGAGTGGCGCATCTGAGTAGATAGCATTCACGTAGTACATCTTAGTTTCGTTTTGATCTTGATATTGTAATGTTTGTTATTAATGCCTAACATTATGTAGACTTCATAACAGTTCTTCATAAATATGTTATGTGTTATTATGACATTGATTGTTGAGAAGAACGATCTTGAATGTTGTGTTGTTTGCTTCTTGATTGTTATGTTTATTAGTTTTGCAGAGGGAGCATGGAAGACACCATGAATTTAGGAATTTTTTCTCCAGTCAGGGACTATTGGGGACGGTTGTAACCGTCCCCTAAAGAGCTACAGAAAACGTCCCGCCTGCCCAAACAGACCACGGGAGAGTATTGGGGACGATTCTAATTGTCCCCTGTACGCTTCTGTTGACGTCGCTAACAAAGCGCAGAAGGGACGGTTATAACTGTCCCTTATACGCTTCTGTTGGCATCGCTATAGACGTATAGTAGAGGGGACAGTTACAACCGTCCCTAATACTCTTCTGTTGGCGTCGCTATAGACTATTCCAGGCTTCTGTTGGCGTCGCAAAAGGTCTGCAAAGTAGAAGGGACGGTCACAACTGTCCCTAATCCCTAACGTAGGCGACGGTTTCGACCGTCCCCAAACATTTTCTGTGGCCGTTTCAAAATGGTTGTTGACCATTGGGGACGGTTATTAACAGTCCCTAATACATAGGTACTAGGGATGGTCAAAACCGTCCCTAATAGTTATCGTGTAAGGGATGGTTACAACCGTCCCCAATGGTTCATTAATTGAGACGATTGTCAGAAGCGTCCCATTTGCTCAAATGAGATGGTGTTCGATGGGACGGTTAGTGAACCGTCCCCTTTGCTCAAAGGGGATGGTTGTTATTGCAAAGAGGACGGTCTTTGACCGCCCCCTTTAACCCACTCGCCTGTAGTGATAAGAACCTATTTTATTTTTGTTTTTATAAAATATGTACATGAAGGAGGAATATCAACAAGGTGAATGGCCCTATCTCTCTCTACTTGGTTTTTTTTTGCGGTGAGGCCACTGCTTGGCCCTCCCTTGGCTTCGGATCACTCGATATTTATTCTAAATATCTCCTTCTTTTTCTTTATTTCTTTATTCTTTTATTTTTGCACAAAAACATGCTAATTATTGATATTTACACAAAGCATGTAATTTGGTAATTTATTATATTTACAATCATATACATGGTGTTTTGCAAAGATTTTTAGCTAAAATAAAAGAATAAAGAGTGATGAATGAGGATTCATCAAGGGCCAAAGGCATTTTCCTTAGGACACGATCTACTTGATTTTTTCTTCTTCCCGTGAAGAACCTGAACCCATTTCGGATTCTCTGAGGAAATAGTATTTGGCAGAGGAGAAATCACAATAGATTCCTTTGTCAGATCCCCATGTTGGGCGAGAGCCAGAGGAAGCATGCTGCTAGCTTCACGATTTCCCTCATCGAGTTCAGCTGGATTAATCCCAGTAGAATCAATGAAGATGTAAAGGTCGATACAAGGGGAATGTGGTTGCTTGTTGGACTTACGAGGATTGGCTATATACCTGTGAAGAGCAGTCCGAGTGCCAAGCGAAAAAACATTGAAAGGTGGGTCGACATGATTTCTTAGGAACTTAGGAGGCTGGAGCACCTCCAAGGAAGGGAGGGCCACCGACCAATCAACACAGAGGGAGGGGATAACAACTGAATTCGCGACCAGAGGGGACTCAGCAACATCAACACAAACTAAGGGGCCATCCGCATGGGTCTGATTAGTACCAGAGGAGACCTCTGCTAGCCCCGTCCAGAGAGGAGGGAAGCCGTCATGGGTCTGATCAGTACCAGAGGAGACCTCTGCTTGCCCCGTCCAGAGAGGAGGAAGTCGTTAGGTGCCGAAATGACCAAGGGAGCAGGGTTTGTAGCAGTAGCAAGTACAATTCTTCCCAATGCCTGCATGGGTTCACCAGCAATGACCGAAGCGGGAAATTCGAGCTGTGAACGTGGTCGCATTGTACATGAGTCAAGGGAGTGTTCGAAGACGACACAAGAAGCACATCGTTTGGGCTTCCGTTCTAGTTCAACCCGTATCATAGTTCGTTCCCCCCAAAGGTAGGACAAGTGGGATAGCCTGTGGGATTTCCTTGGCGACATTAATGGAAACACAACATCTAGCAAACTCACGACGAGTTCCATTTGTTGTAGCTGCATTCATGAAGAGGGGGACACCCAATACACTAACCAGCTTATTAAGAACTATATCTGTGCAATGTTCAGGACTCAGTCAAAGAACCTCACCCAAAGAGAGATATCATTAAGAAGATCTCTTTCCAGGAATATACATGCCTCCCATTGTCGAATGACAACCAATCGGCCTTGAAAGAGCCAAGGGCCAGAGCTAAGAATCTGTTGGCATTCAGTCAAAGAGTGTATCTTGAGATAGAAGAAGCCGTTCTCCCGAGGCTGAAGATTGAAGGGATATGAAGGCCTCCAAACTTTCTTAACAAAGGAAAGTATGAGTTTTCCATAAGGTTTCTTCCCAAGAATATAAAACACTAGGGTGTTTTCCCCATGGAAGGAAATATCACGATATATCGGCGATATATCGCCGATATATCGATATCGACATGGGACCGATACGGGCATCGATATGGCGATATATCCCAATTTCCAGGTATTTTCTTCACAAAGGTTCGTCGATATGAGCGATATTTCGACGATATATCGTTAATATATCGTCGAAATATCGTATCGATATGATATCGATATCGATGCGGCCTTCCATGATTTTCCCACCATCGTCTAGGGTATCCACGTCTCCTTGAGAAAGAGGAGCAACCAACTCCCCGTCAATGAAGCTTAAAAGCCATTCGGAATTGAGGACAGTCGTAAAATCTGGAGTTATAAGCACGCTGCTCTAATTGCCGTAACTACGGGTGCTTTCTCAAGAAAATATCTTCGACTGACGTACGTAACTACCGATGCTTTTCTTGCCATTCACAAGAAAAATATCTTCGACTTACGTAACTACCGGTGCTTTTCTTGAATATTTTTAAACAGAGGGCATCAGGGGGAAAGTGGCATCGGAATGCCCACAGTGTTCTCTTCTCCCGCAGGAAAGAAGGTGCTGACTCAGGGGCCCCTGATTGCCAGCACCGAAATCGAAGGTGTGTGTTGATAAGATTAAAAAAGGTGGAGGGTTTTTTCAACTTCTAGCCCATCACCTTTCCTTTAATAGCAAATTGAGCCCATGTGACTCGAAGCCTCTTCCTTCTCCACGCTTCCGTCTTAGGAAATATCCCGATTTTACTCGATAGAGTTAGCAGCTTGTATTATGGGCGTTTTTGAGACGATTTTAGATGGTACATTTTTATTTATGACCCTAAGTTCTGTTCACTTGGAAAATGGGAGGAGATAATCCGGATTGGAATAGATATTTCCCTTCTTTATTCCACATTTTAGAATAGTTTATGTTCCACTTATTTTTAAATATTGATTATCCTGTAAAACTATCATGAAACATGGATAAATCATTTTATTTTACTCTCATCCAAGAAACATTAAAAGTCACCAGTTCTTGCACAGTAAAACTCCTCGACTGGGTTGATCAGTGGGCTCGATCCGGCCCAATTCAATAAAGCTCGATCGAGCCCGTCAATCTTTCGTAGGCATTGGGTCGGTTTGAGGCTCGTTTTTTAGCAAATCGAATTCCTGAGCCAAACCTAAAGCCCACGGGCTCGGGTTCGGGTCGAGCTCAGCTAGCACCCATTTTGAAGTTGCACTTTTGATTTCAATTTATTATTATGACATAATTCATCCATAATACATGAATATTGGATGTATTATTATGGTATATTACTATTACTGGATAAAGGAATATTGGATATATCGTAACTATAAATGTATGTCTCCCAATTTAGTTCTAATATGATTTATGTGTGGATTGTGGTATTTGGATTGCTGAAAACTGAAAATATTTTACAGAATTCTACTCCATGTGATCGAATGGACGTTAATTTAGTAATAGCATATTGCAAAAGTTTGTTAGACCGTAAACTATTAAAAGATTGTAGCATATGACCTGAGCGTAATATTTTGAAATATGAGGGCTCTTGCCCGACCCATTTGTACTTCGGGTTTTGACTCAACTTGGTCCGAACTTGATATTTTTGAAATATGAGTGCCTAGACCCGACCTATTTGTATATCGGGTTCGGACTGGGCTCGAATTTTGCGGGTCGACCCAGCCCCTATCCTCGACAACAGCATGTGGGTTAAATCAGAATACGAATCGTACAAGAGATTAGGGATCGTGATGTAAAAAAACCCCTAAAAAACTATGGGCGTTAAGACGAAGGCACTGAGATCCAAGGCGTCAACTTGCACCACTTGACGTCCTTGGGTGCATTGAACCCACCCATCCCCAGAGCAGCAGCCCCACCGAAACAACTCTCCTACACTTTTCTCCTCTACAGATCTCGACAATGTTGACGACCCAATTCCCACAACAAACAACCCCTATTGCCATACCACCCCCATCCATTCTCGCTCTCTTCCCAACACATTCAGAACACCCAGTTGATTCATATATGTATTAAAGGGCCATTAGGGCTCATCTCCTGATATTATTTCAACATCCTGTGAAGCAGCAGTCCTCCTTGGGTACCTTTCTGCTTCTGTCTCAGCTCTTCTGTTGATTTCACAACATTGGTCTTCTTGGATTTTCCTTTCTTTTGATTCTTGTCATAATTTTGTTGCTTTTCCAAGATATCTTCGATCAGGAGTTCTCTTGATCAGTGATTGAATATGGTTTGAGGTTCTCTGTCATATCATCATTCCATTTGAAAGAATCTCGAGTTCTGGACTAGATTGAATTAGGGCCCATAATATATAGAGATTTTTTTCTGTTTACATATAAGCAAACATTAGTTTGCTTACTAAATTTTCTGCAAATATCTAAAAAAGGACATGAGAAACTTACAAATTTACAGATTATTGAACTGCATACTAATGGAAAAATCATATACGTATGGGAGATTACATCTGATATGAATCCATACATAACATATAAAAGCATGTGCGTTGCGAAAAATGGATTCCATATTTTAAATAAGATTAAAATGAAGTTCTATATCTTTCCCAGAGTGATAGATTTATGGAGTCTTTGGGATAGTGGGAACATCATGTGCATGTGGAGCATCATATAGGATCCTTATAGGTATAACACACAACAAAAATATGCATGTTGAAAAAAACATATAAGCATATACTGCATGTTTCAATGTAGGTTGCAAAATAATATGGGAACCATATGTACCAGCCACCAGTGTTCTGTCAAAACTTCAGGAGTTCTGAGAGGGTTGGCTAAATGTAGAAAATTTCTTTTCCCAATCACAAGAATTGAGACCTCCTCTGATACGATATAATTCTGTTCTCCAGGAAGATCATGATTTTTTCTTGAATAGTTTTCTTCTTGGTAATTTTTTGGAAAAAATAATGTGGAAGTTTCATGGGGCAATCATTTTTCTAGCATGTTTTATTGTTGAAATTGGTGAGATTTGGAGGAAATACTGAAATAGTTTCTCTTTAGAAACCGACTGTCTGGAGGCCCTTGAACATTCACTACCAAAATCTACAATATTTGATCATAGAATGCTATCTGCATGAGCTATGGTGCGCGTATATACGAAGGATATACCGGTTGACGGTGGCACGGTGATGGAAGGAAAGAGGAGGGCCTGCCATACACCTCACAGAACATATCAACAGAGACTGCAACCACAAGGAAAATGGTTGCTCTTCAGTTATTTTAGCTTTCAATCTTTCTTCCTTTTTCTCGGTTTAACTATTTCTTTGCTGATTCTTCCTCTCATTCTGCCTCCACTGCCTCCTCCCCCTCTGTTGTTGTTGCTACTCCCTCTCGGCATGATCGGTGTTCTTCTTGTGTTGGCTTTCATGCCCTCAGATATGCGGATTGCCGCATCATCTTACCTTTGAGAAAACTATGTATATAGAGATTTTATCCTCTAAAAAGAAATGGGAAATAATTTCAGCTCATCTTCTCGGATCCTCTCTGGTTGTTTTTTTTCAGGTGAATGCTTTCAATGTTTTGTTGGTGTTTGTTTGAATGTTTGTGGTTGGCAACTCAATCCAAGAGGAGAATGCACCATCGTGTGTCTAATATCTTCGACAAAAATTGTAAGATATTTGGACAGAAAGGTTTACATAAATTCATACTTAGGAGCCAAGAACAAGTAACTATTTGTTCTCTAATTCCTTTGTTGAGTCCTATATGCTTGGGTGTATGGATTTTTGTTGTGGATTTATGTGCTCATGATGTTTATATATCGTACATGTTCCTCAGCATATATTATTGGACTTAATGAAATAAAATCGCAGATGCTAGTATGTTCTAGTATCCATGCTTTATGTACTCCTTTGTTGTTGAGGGGTTTTCGTGTAAACCACTGTGTATGGTTGAATATTTTGTTTCATTGCTTCCTTCAAGATATTAACATCACAATGATGTGAGGTTGGATGCATTATGTAAGCTCCTAGTGGACCTAGTGCACCGCCATTTCTGTGATTGAAAGCTTCTATGGTCATTTTGAGGTTGTGGATTAAAACAAGCACACAAACAAGGTGATTTACGTGGAAATCCTCCAGAAGGTAAAAACCACTGGGAAGAAGAGACCCTTGTTTCCCACAACAACAACGGACTTTGTCTATTTTACTGTATGTTTGAAAAGGGAGAGGGAACGGTGCATATATATCTCAAGGTAAACAGATACCTTCCCGAGATCCGCTTATCCATTTACAAGATACTCAACACTCCCCCTCAAGTTGGACACAAAGATCAAACATGCCCAACTTGCAAACATTCTTTTCAAACTTGACAATATATAGCCCCTTGGTGAAGACTTCAACTTGTTCTTCTCTTTTTATATATGGCAGCACTAGATCTTTGAAATCAATTTTCTCTCGGATGAAATGACGATCGATTTCAACATACTTTGTCTTGCCATGCAACACAAGTTGTTGGAAAGATTTATAATAGACTTGTTATCGTAAAATAATTTTATAGACATATCAAGATAAACCCCAATGTCTGTTAAGATGATTTTAAGCCATAGCATTTATGTGATAGCTATTGCTATTGTTCTCACGCAAACATATTGTCATTTGCTTCTCCAGATGATAAGATTGACATCCAAATATATACAATATCCAGTAGTAGATCTCCTCGTATCAACACGTCCAACCCAATCAGAGTCATTATAGCATTTGATCTCAAGCTTTGTATTTTTCATAAAGAGAAGTCCTTTTCCAGAATTCTTTTTATATAGCATAGAATACGATCCACAGCCTTCATATGTAGATCAGTTGGAAGCATGCATAAATTGGCTCACCGCATTTACAACATATGTGTTGTTGGGTCTGTTAAGAGTGAGATAAATGAGCTCTCCCACAAGATTTTGGTATTGATTCTTTGAATCTTTATTAAGTTGCTTCCCATTCTTAATGCCCAACTTGTGATTTTCCTCAATGGGAGTGGCAACATGTTTACATTCCAACTTTCTGGTCTCCTTAAAGAGATCCAGTTCGTATTTTCTCTGACATAAAATAAGTTCGTTCTTTGATCTTGCCATCTCAATACCTAAGAAATACTTCAAGTCATCAAGATCTGTGAAGTCAAATGCCATGGCAAGTTCCCCTTTCAATCTAACAATCTCCTCTTCATCATCCCATCAATGATCATGCCATCAATGTAGACAAGAAGAGGAACAACTTTATTCGTTCCCCTCGTAACAAACAAAGTGTGATCCCCATTTCCTTGATGATATCCCGATTGGATCACCACAACTCTTAGCTTCTTAAACCAAGCTCTAGGCAATTGTTTCAGATCATGTAAAACCTTCTTTAGCTTACAACACTTTCCTATCTTTTCATAACCAGGTGGCAATGTATGTAAACTTCTTCTTGGAGATCTCCATTCAAAAAGCATTCTTCACATCCATTTGATGAAGTTTCCAATCATTAACAACAACAAGCGAAAGAACAACACGCACCGTATTCATTTTCGTCACAGGGATAAAATTTTCCAAGTAATCAACACCATATTTTTGACTAAACCCTTTCGCTACAAGTTTGGATTTATATCTCTCCGTTTGACCATATAGCTTGTACTTTATGGTGTACACACACTTTGAGCCAACCATATGCACTCCTTCAGGGATGTCCATAATGTCCCATGTATGATTTTTCTTAAGCACTCCCATTTCTTCTTTCATAGCACAAATCCATTGCGGATCCAACAAATTCTTATGTAAGATTCATAGGAATCACATGCGTAGATAAAGAGCTTATAAAACACTTGCATTTTCTATTGAGTTTGGAATAGCCAACATATCTACTTATAGGGTATCTAGTGCAATATGCATATTTCGAGGGAAGCTTTATTTCCCTACGTCCACGCCTTTGTGCCACCGAAACCCCTTCGCATATGATCAAACCATCAACATTCTCATCTCCATCATTGTCACTGACTTCATTCTCTAGATCATTTTCTAGATCACAGTTAGAATTACTAGATGTAGTGGAGAAATTTGGGTCATCTTGGGATTAACAGGATTAAGATTGGTTTCTTTTCCCTTAGATTGCAATAGAGTATCGTGACGATTTTTCTTACTACGTTTTTTTCATGTCAATGAGGAGAACGAAGTTTCCAGCCCTCTGTCTTCTTGCCAATCTGAACGGAGTTGCCTAAAGGACTTACATAATCATTACATACATCTAATAAAAGAATATCTTTAATGAATATATGATTCATCTACTCTATATGAAAATTTTAGAAAAAATCACTTAACAAATCACTAACTCAGACACCTAAAATGTATTAATTAACATTCATTAACATTGCAAGAAATTGGGCTAAAATCTGTAAATAAATGACTCTATTTTGCCTAACTTAAACATATTATTTTATATACAAAAACTAATTATTTTGACTTTATTCTTTCTCATTTATATTCTTTAATTAATTAATTAACTTAGAATCAAGAAACAAAATCCATAAAATCACAAAATCCAAAGAAAATGAGAAGTTCTGAACATATATACTATGTACATATTTTATTTTATTGATTTTATTTCACATTTATCTTAACTTATAAAAATCCCTAAAAATTATATTAATTATGTATATCATATATATTAATACACTAATTAAAAACTTAATTAAAACATACAAAAATTACAAAACATAAATTTATAAGGGTTTAATTAGAAATTAATCCTTATAAAAATACTTTTTTGTACATATGATTTCTTTTTCTTTTTAGCCCTTCACAAAAGTTGTAGATCTCGTCGATACCAACAATTTTTATGTTGACCACTTTTTAATTTGACTCTTCCTTCTAATTCTTTTCTTATTTTCTTTTATTGGTCAACAACTCAACGCCACATGGCACTCAACCATTTGCATACCTCACTGTCAGGTCAACCCACATGTTGATCGAGCAATGCCTCCTATCCTAAGTGCTTTCCATCTGGACCATTGGATCAACAAGATTGATCCAACAGTTAGAATCAACTCCTCCCACCAGTTGCCTCACATGTACCTCACGTGTGCACCTCATGTGCATCGGGCATGCACTCTCCCAACCGTTGGATCTCGGACAATCCAATGATACTTGAATTCCATCTACTTCCCCCATCCATCGTTGCCACCTTCGCTGTTGAATCATCCCCCCTCCTTGCACAGACTACCCCTCACTTATGCTCGCTCTCCAACACACCACCTTCCTCACTCTACCTCGCCGACCACCACCAAAAGCTCGATCGTCGACCTAAACCCTAACTCATCATCAAATGCTCGATCACCCACAACCATTACAAGTTCCTCCTTCATCACCATTGTACATGTAATGATGCCATCTCCATGCCTTCAACTAATGCCTTTCCCACCTTGAATTCCCATCTCTAGTTGTTATTCCACCCTCCTATAAAGCTCGTCCCTTACACATCCAGTAGGCCTATCCACAACTACATACTCTTCTCTCTAGCATGTTCTTCCTCTTCAGTGACAGCTTGGAGGAGTTACGATCATGCGACGATGAGATCTCGAGGAAAGGAGTGATCTGCAATCGGCACCCTCACGGTTATGTAACAAATCTATGTTGTCGACCTCGTACGTAATGCCGCCTGCAGCCGTCATGCATGGTTGTGGAGGTTACACACCCCAGCCCCCTTCATCTTCTCCAGCCGGTAACGGCCTTCTCCTCGTACCTATAAAACTCCCCCTCGCCTTCCGACCACACATCCACTGTTCCACAGCCGAGGACCTTTTCCCCTGGTGGTGACAGCACCGACGTCCTCCTCCGACTTGGCAAGATCCGAGGAGCTTGGCATCTCGTCGCAACGAAGATGCTCCAGCCCCGGTCGATTTAGCCATTGAATGTTTGCAGGTATCTTTCCTCTGCGTCTCCTTCTTTCCTCTTCCTCAAGTCCTTCTCTTTGGCCGCTCTGCCCCGGCCAACCCACTCCTCCTCCGGCTTCGCATAGGCTGGAGTCCGCTCCTCCATCCCTTCCACCAATCGAGCTCTAGGTGTTGCACCTACGCGCGAGCTCCCCCCCCCCTTTCATTTTTCTGTTTTCGATCTAACCCCTTGCAGGACCAGCACTCTCAGCCTCCACCGACCACCAAAGCCGCCTCCTGCGCGGCTGCTCCGCCATCAAGCCATTGTCACTCCTCCGACCGACCACAACGCCTTCGTCTCCTCGCTGCCCACACCCCCTAGCATCTTCGACTCGCGTCAACCATCCTCGACTCTGTTTCCCACGTCGACGACACCACCTCAGCTGCAGGAGGCTCGCAGATCCACCTTTGACCACCGCGCGGAGTCGCTTCCAACCCCTCCAGGCTCTGCCGATCGTGTGTCGACCGGCTGAAGCCCAGTCGCAACCTTGCCCACCACCTCCGCTTCGGTCGATCGATGTCGCCCTCGCCTTGTACAAATACCATCGGATCGGGCGATCAGACCTTGATCCGACGGCCCACAAGTTGCCATGTCCGCCATTCCGAGCCTAGGCCTCAGCTTAGAGGCTCGGACACTTCGAGCCTCAGCTCTAGCTCCGAACTGTAGGCTCGCCATCCGAGCCTCTGCCTCGATTTTCTGAGCCTCCACCAACTGCCACCTAGGCTTGGGACCCCCAAGCCTCCACCTCGCCTCTGATCCTCTGGGCGCGCTAGGGGTAAATTACATCAAAGCTTCCAAAAATCTCAGAATTTATAAATATACCCCCATCGGGGATAAATTGTAGAGGGACCCCTCCAACTTCTTGAAATTGCAGATAAGCCCCTCTAGGGATCTTTTTGAAGGAAAAACTTTAATTTATTTACATTTTAGTCCCTGCAAATTCATTTTAGCATATCTTTCTCATACGAACTCCATTTTTAGCATATAATATGACATTTTGAAGCTCTTTTCATGATCTACCACTTAACATAGTTTGTGGACAGATTTGAGGTTGTCTTTTGATAATTATTATTTGAGGATCTCTATTGACATATGCAGGATAATTTTGACATATTTGTGCTACATTTTCATTGAGAAATTATCGATATCTTTTGCAGGAGTTCAGTTGAGGAATTTAATTTGATTAACTCCTTGTTATAATTGTGGATTATTCCCAATAATTTAATCTGTGCAGAGGTTAAATCGAGGATCAATATATTTGACTCCCTATTTGTTTGATCAATTATTAATTTTGAGGAGCAATTTACAAGGAATTTTTGAAAGGAATATTCATTGATTAAACTCTTTACCTGTAACTTGGAGTTGATAAATCTTTTTGGGCATTAATCTCTTTCGATCTATGATAATCTCTCAAGAATTAATTGATAAATTTCATTGAGAATTGAATCGTATACTGCACAGATCATGTACTTCATTTCTTTTTTATTTCTTCGCATCTTCATCATAGCATTCCTTTGTGTTTACTTTCGACACTGAAATTAATTAGCATCAATTAATTATTTTATTTAATTTAAAATCAGACAACTAAAAATCATCGTTCCCTGTGTTCGTCCTTGGTAAACTTGCCAAGTAAAAATATTCCACAACATTCAAAGATTGTGGTTTTTGATCGATCGATTTTCGCTTCCTATACTACAATTATCGATTCTTAAAGAGGCGGATTTCGTGTTCATCAAATGGCATTGTTGCTGGGGAACGGTGAATTTTTAGGGTTTTAAATTTTTTTCCTATAATTAATTCTTGTGAAAATTATTTCTGTGCCATTTTTTCTTTTTTTCTTTTCTGAATTTCTGATACTAACCACATCCTCTCTCTTTGCAGATTACTCGGAGCGAATTTTCGGACATAAATCAAGAATTTACAAGGACAAAATTTTATTTTGTGTGAGAGAGTTAGTTTAGTTAATTTTCTGCATTATTCTTAGGGTCCCTCTCTTTGAACCCTTGTAAAATTTTGACTGAACTTGTCTGTGGTGTGTCAGGTCTGTTGCAACCCCTTCTGTGTGGTTGGGACCCGACTTGAGTGGCGTAGGATTTAGGCACATATATGCTTGCTTATTTATCATCGATTGTGCTCGTAATTCTTAGGCCACACTCTCACTAAATAGATGCACTATAGATATTCAACATTAGCTAAATTTTGAAATAAATTCTTTCCGCTAATAGAACTATCTTCTTAGGGTGTTTTTCATCTGTACATATCATTTAGTGTAATTTAAATTCCTTGTCTTGCATCCCGCATGAAGAACGTAAGGAATCACTATAAATCTTCTTCTTAAGCATGCATCAGTGATTTATGTTTGCATTGGATTTTTCAATTCTCCTTCCTCAAGTTTTAAAACTTATGAATTGAAGGAATTGGGACTGCTCGTTAGGCGTGAATTTCTGTGCTCACATAAACTTTAGTGATAGCCTTACTTTGAAACTGGGACTGCTAATCAAGGCGACTGTAAATAAACTGACATAAAATCGACTTGTGTCTGGTGGAGAGAAACCCACTCATTGTTTGTAAGGACTAGAACACACAGGATAGAGCCAAAACTGAGAAATTTCACAAAGACTACTGATTTTAAAAAACAATTACCTACTTTTCAGTGAGGGTTTAGGGTAGCCGTTTTACGGTCCGACTTCCCTTAGAAGAGTGGGTGGTTTAGAGGACACTACGGAAGGCTCCGTCCTCAAGTAACACGGGTAGTTGTTTAAACAGTTCGTACTTACACCTATACTGACTGAAAGTAGATGCAACTAGTTGTACGAACTCGACACAATCTTTGTAAAATATTTCGGTACCTAACAGCTCCGCTTAATTTCAAGATTTTTTTGTCATTAAATTAAAATTGAAAAGATAAGCGGTCGGACCCTAACGTGCCTTCATCAGTGTTGAGTGGTTACTTGAGAATTTAACTTGTGTTTGCTTTGTGTATGAGTTCTCGTGAAGACTCTCTTCTCAACCCCTCTTGGTCTTAGGGTCATCATCTTTAGCATTCCTCCTCCTTCAGGGTTTAGTCAATCCAGACTAACCCTTCATTTCACTCCTCCACTAAGGAAACCTTCATCCTTAGCAATTCTTCACTCAATTCAAACACTTAATTCTGAACTCTTTATTCTGAAGGTAAGTCACAATGCCTCCAAAGAAGAACCCTGGTGACGATGGGAATGACAAGATCCCATTCGAGCACTCTTGGCTAGAATAACCGCTGCTGAACAACACAATGAACTACTTAGGGCACAGATGGCAGAAATGCAACGCGGTGAGGCTGCTACGAAAGATATGTACCTCCCTGAATTGGATGAAGACTATAATTGGTGAGGCCGGTACCCCCTAAGGATGCGTTCGAACACAAACTGTATTTCCTTGCATTGTTGCCTAAGTTCGGAGGGAATACTCAAGAAGAACCATATATCTTCCTCCGTGACTTCGAGTTAGTCTGCGCTAACCCCTAGGGTTATTCAATACTAATCAGGTTGAGAGTTGTCCCCCTTCGTCTTGACTGATAAGGCGACTTACTAGCTGAAACATTTAGGGGAAGTAGTCACTACATGGGGCTACCTTCAAGACTCTATTTTTAAAGAAATTTTAACCAATTAGTAGAATCAATCAGATGTGGATCAAGCTCACGAGTTTTACCCAACACCGGAGTGAACCATTCCATGAAACCTGGGAAAGATTCACAGACCTAATCCAGAAATGCCCAGGATACGAGATAAGAAAAATGATGCTGGTCCAAAGTCTTGTCAATGGACTGAACCTTGAGACCCAAGGGTTAGTGAGTGCATCCTGTGGAGGAAGCTACATGGGATGCCATGAGGATACCGTCTACAAGGTGTTCGAAAGACTTACTGAATCCAATCGTGCACAAACCACCAGCCGGGATTACATAGCTGGCTCTAAAAAGATGGTGAATAATCTGACGACCAATCAGAGTGCTGATATGGGAATAATAGTTGATAAGCTAAATATTGTCGAACAGATTTATAAAAAGGTGGACGAACTCCATAAATCATCTAATATGGAGAAATTGGCTAAATTGCCATAAGAAAATGGAGGAATTGACAGGGTATATAAGATTCCGATACCTGCCCTGACTTCACCCCTGCCCCCATACACCAAATTCACTACATTCAAGGTCAAGGGATAGGGCAACAAAGCCATTGGGGTGGAGACCAAGTCTTGTCCCATCAAACTGAAGAAACCTCCGCTCAAGCTATTTACGAGGAACCTCCACAAGTCATGGAGATAAAAGGAGTTTGGTATAACCTGGAACTTGTCAACCGTTCAGACCAAACCTCTACTCCAAACCCTCATCCACCACAAGCCCGACCCACCTACCAGCCTCAACCACAACAGCGATAACAGTACCGCACGGATTATCAGATATCGCAACCACAGCCACAACAGAATCAATGCCAAGGCCAGTAGGGCCAATTCAGATAATATCAGCAGCCTCATGCCAGGCAGGGCCAGGGGTCCTCTTCTTTTATCTCTCCAGAACTCCAGTGAATGTTGGACGAGCTTCATGACATGATAGTCGACATGAATCGACTCTCTCGATGGAGAGATGAGGTAACCGAACCCAAAACCGTGATTCCATCTCAAGTCCAAGCTAACCCAAATAGACTCGACATAATCAGATATTAATCTCTGAATATTCCTTACCTGACACGAGCTCTTGTCGAACAATAACGCTTATCATATTTCTCTTAGGAGCGGAAGGACCGTAACCATGCATGATCGAGCGAAGGAATACGGTGACATAGCCCTAGTGTCCATAAATTCACACAATCCTGGGGAAATTGAGGAAGAGAGACAAGAGGAGAAAGAAGAAGACCCACCCACACCACCCGTGATACACTACACCACTGGAGATAATGGAGAGTCAGAATCTGAGTCTGACGAAGAAACGCCACCAAGACATCCGTAACAACGGACCACCAATTTCCCTGCTTTTAGTCTGAGTCATGTAAACAATTTTTAATTCAATAAAAGTGATGTTTTTTTATCACAACAAGTCCATCCCTTTCCCCGTGCTCTTACGGCCGGAAAGAAGAAAAACATAAACCAAAAAATGATAACGAGATGGTCTGCATCTGTAAAGAAAATATTAAGGTCACTCTGTCCCTAGACGAGATGATAGAAAGTGACACGGCTTTTCGAAAGTACCTTAAGGTGAGATGCACACCAACAAGGGCCAGCAAAAAGACTCCTAACCGAATAAAGAAGCACATACTCTCTGTTGCCACATCTCTTCTTATAAAAAATGAGTTGCCAAGGAAGAAAAGAGACATGGGTGCTCACTTTGTCACTAGCCAAATCAAAGAAATCAAGTTTGCAAGAACATTGTTAGACAAATGGCTCATCCATCAATCTCATGCCCACAACCCTATTTGAGCATCTGAATCTAGGTCCTCTTAATCAATCTGCAGTTGTACTTCAATTCGCAGATACATCAACTAAGAGACCAAAGGGGGAGATTTGAAACGTTGTCATCAACATAGAGGGACAAAATTACCCAGTAGATTTCACAATACTTGACATGGATGTCCCTAGAAATTGGAAAGACTCCCAAATGATACTAGGGAGACCCTTCCTTAGGATCGTAGGAGCTATATTCGATTACACATCCGGGAGAATCCAGTTTGGAAAAGTTGAACTTAAAATGAAGCAAACTAGGTTTCAAAGACCTGACACTGAGTCAAGCACCGAGTCTGAAAAATCAGAAACTGAGGAAGAATATACAGAGGCAACAGTTGGGCCCTGGAGACAAAACCCAACTGCTATGATAGAATCAACCTCATATGGAGAGGAAATTATTGATGATTTAGTCTTCCAGCTCATTCATGCATCTACCTATACTCTCGGAGACTCAGAGGTCCCTCTTGACCTATCACTCCATTCTCCTTATGGGACAATCCCCAGAGTAAGGTACACAGATCGAATGCAGCGCTTGCCACACCACATTACATCATTAGCGATCCGATCCCATAAACAACCACAATGGTGGTCGATATTGATACACTGCAAGCATCCACATCACAACAAGAAGCACCACTGAGAGGACCAGATTCGAGTAACAATACAAACTTACCCGAACTCAAACCATTGCCCCTACGCTTAAGTATGCATTCCTTGCAGGAAATAAGGGACAGTTTCCGGTGATCATCAGTTCACATCTGACCGAAGAGAAGGAGATCTATCTGCTAATGTTTTAGAGAAAAATCACAAGGCTATAGGATGGAGGTTGTCTGATCTTCCAGGGATAAACCTGACGAACCGGCAAAATCCGCCCTTTAAAAGAGTGTTTTTAACACTTGATAAATGTCGTAGCAGTCGGGCCAATTCGGGCTCATCAAAGAGACCATCTCATTGATATATGTCGAATAAGAATGCGATGGTCGTTAATTTTTATTTTACTTGGCAAGAAACCAAGGTCGAACTCAGGGACACGCGCTTCTCTCGTATTAATCAGACTTCTATTTCTTTAACTAGGTGTTGAATTAGAGGCATATAGGTCAAATGTATGTAAAGACACAACGATGCATTAAAGTCAAACATGCATTTTTTTTATCAATTTTTAACTATGCAGATAAATGCTAGGAAATGCAATGCAAATATTATGCCCGAAATGATCATTACTAAAGCCATAAAATGTACGAGTTGAACAGAATCAGATAATGACGCAATTTTCATTTATATAGCAAGCATGCATGAGAAACAAGGAAATCAGGACACTTAGTTGGCCAATATAGAGCAGTACAGATCGAAGTGTCAAAGTGAGAATCTAAGCATGCCAGAATAAAGATGATAAAAAGAGCTTCGAAATGAAACTAAAATCACCTCAATCGGATATACGAGGCTCAAGATATGCAAGATCAAAGGCAAGGGCATAAATGAAAGAAAACATAAAAAGATATCTACAAATCAGTCCCTGGGAAGGACTAAAATGCAATAAAGATAAGTGTGGGTCCTTCCCTGTAAATAAACCATACGCGCAGGGACATATTTGCAATTATTGAAACCCGCAAGGGTATGAGTGCAAATAGCCCCAGGCGCGCAGGTGCTGCACGTGCTCAGGACCTGTTTGCAATTTTGACTAACTTCGTGGGCGACTCTGCAAATAACCCAGAAAGCACGTGCCAGGCACGCGCTATCTAGGCTCGGAGGGCGGTTCGGGCTTGACAGAGGCTCGCTGCTGCTGCGGGTTGGCTCGGGATACACAGCCTCCAGGCTTGGTGACGATGAGGCTCGGCGTGGGCTCAGGGACCGCCACGTGGTATCAGGACCTGGATGTAATTTCCAGAAGGTGCGAGGGCACCGATGCAAAAAGCCCACACCCACGTGCGTGAGGCACGTGAGTTAGGCTCGGATGGGGGCGAGGTTCGGCGCTGCTTCGGTTGGCCGTTGCAGGTGGCTCGGGCCACGTGGTGGCTCGAGGTTGCCTTGGGCGAAGCTCGGTTCCACCGAGCCTCCGCGCTCCGGGACGGCGACGTGGCTCCTCCAGGGCCGTTGGATCTCCGTCGTGGGGCGAGATCCAACGGTAGCTGCTTCTCCTCCCTCCTTGATGGCTGGCGGCGCGATTGGGGCTCCGGTGTGAGGCCTGGAGCTCCGTCGCGCCTCGCTGCGCTCGGTGAAGCTCGGGGAAGATCGCTGATGCTCTGGCGATGAAGGTCCGATGTCGGAGGGCCTGCCGGAGTGGCTGAACTACGCTGTCGACGCCTGATCACCGGAGGCAGAGCTCTAGAACTCAGCTCCGCCCACGGTCCGTCCGTTGGTGATGGTTGACCTGCAAGGGGGTTAGGGTGTGCGTGCGTGCGAGATGAGGCGGACGGAGGGCGTTTGTGGAGCGAAGAAGGCGAAGCCCATAGTGAGTCCTCCTCCGCCTCCGGCATAGGAGGAAGCTTGGGATGACGGAGGTTGTGACAGGTGAAGGGGTGATCGGAGATGTGCGCGGGGAAGGTGGATCAATGGTGGAGCTAAAGGAGTGGACAGTGGAGCGAGGTAGTGTTCGGAGAGGCTGAGAAAATTATGCAAAATAAGAAGAATATTCAGAGAGGATCAGAGGGCTTACCTGGCCGGAGATGGAGGTCATGGCCTGGGCTGGGCATCGGAGAAGAAGCCCGGGTCGTCGCACATACTGACCGGCCGTGCCAGCGAGCTCGGGTGGGGCTTAGAGCCACCGCAGCGCCGCCTGAAGGTCGGCGGGTCTCATCGGGGAAGGAAGTCGTCGTCGCTCGATCCGAGCTCCTCCCCCTGTCACAGGGAGGAGCTGGAGGGCTGGGCCACCGCCCCTTGGTTGATGGACGGGTTGGAATGGCGGGGGATGCGAGGTATTTAAAGAAGGTGATCGGCGATGTAGGTGGTGATCGTCGTGGGTTTCGAAGGGATTATGGGGCGACTGGAAGGTGGTCGTGGGTAGTGGAGTGATGCGCGGAGGAGGTGGATGACTGGGCAAGTCCTAGAGGCGGTTGGCGAAAAGAGAGGAGGTCGGCTGAGGCGGCTAAAATTAGAAAGGTGGAGGAGGTTTGTGAGGTGCGGGGCTACGGCGGAGGATGCGGGAGGAGGAAGACGAGGCCTCGGCCGTCGGATCGTGCGATCCAACGGCTGAGAGAAGGGCGCGGAGCGACGATTGAGATAAGATCGGGAGCGGAGCGATCGAAGGGCTGCGCTCACGCCACGTGTCGGATTGTGAGAGCGGCACGAACGGAGGGAGCAGATGCGAAGGAGGTTCTGATCAGATGGCTGAAAATAACAGAAGATCTGGCGGCTCGGATTAGAGAATTTAGGCGTGATCAGATGGTCTTCAAAGCGCCACGTGGCGCGCTCCTGGTGAGGCGCAAGCGTGCGGTGATGATGGAGATGGAGGAATGATCAAACGGTCGAGGAGAAGGCGGGTACGTGGAGAGCAGTCAGCCGTTGGATCTAGAGGGCGATCCGACGGCTGGCAATCGATGCGGAATATACAAGGGAGGCCGGGCCACGTGGCGCCCCCAGATTGGGCCACGTGGCCCAATCAGATTATTGGAAGAGAAATTTTGATTTTTGAGGGCTAATTTGGCCGAATTTGAGAAAACTCAAAACATGAAAGTTGTAGATCTTGATGAGATCTACAAGTTTCATGTTGGCCAAAACTAGAGATGAGATCAACTTTAGCCTCCAAATATTTTTAAGGGTATCTTTAAGTCTAAAAATACCACTGATTTTTGTTTTGCCATTTTTTGTGGTTTTTAATTTATTTAGGACTCTGTTAATTATAGGACATTAACAGGGTTTTATTGACAAAACTTTAAGCAAGGGGGTTAATTATAGGAAATAAAGATGATGAAACTGAGGTTCATCACCCCCCTATACTTAAACTATGCTTGTCCTCGAGCATCAAAAAGAATGACTAAGTTGGATTAACCCCCTTGTGCATGTGAATACAGGATCCGATCTGATCAAGTCGACTCGACTTTAGAGATCCAAAATTCTAGAATTCAACCCAGCCTTAATCAAGAGGCGTCCAATTCCTCTATTTCTCTAGACTCTCTTTGATGTACATATAAGCTAAAGGATATGAAATTTAGTGTTGACTGCAATTCTGAGAGTAGAGTCAATTCGTCACCCAAAATCTTGGTCCGAGAAAATCTCCTAAGGACCCAATCCTCAGCACTAGGGAATAAATCAAATCTTGCATTCAGTCCACCGTCTCTTTAGTTGTCAGACTTAGAAAATGTAGATGGCAGGCCAGAAATGGAGGGCATGGGATTGTGTCAATTCTTCTCTCCCTCTCATTGGAACAAGGATTCTCTCTAGTGCCTTTTTACGCAACACAATTTTTTGTGTTGATCAGTGCGTCCGTCAAGAGAAGTTGGAGCCGTCTGCACTTGTTTTCCTGGGAGTACACTGGGGTGTGTCTCTTTTGAGTACCTATCGTACCTTCGACACCCAGACTTGTAGCATTTACGATGCAGAGCCCTTTTTTGGTGCAAGCCCGACTCCTGGTCCTAATAGCGGTGGTCCAAGTGGACACTTTGAAATGGTTGGGAGCGCTCGCCTTTGGTGGAAGCTCTTTGATATTTGACTTTGTATGGAATGAGAGCTTTTTCTTTGACATTTCATTGATTTGTAGTATTTTTGGCTAGCTCCACTGCTTTTACCAAGAGTTGGCGCACACTGATCAACATTTTTTATTTATTTCACACCCTGGCACTTAGGTCAATGTCAAGAGATTAGTATAAGAATCAAGTTCTCATACTGGCTAATATTGCTGACACTCAGGTTTCATGAAGCCTCCAAAGATTTTATCCCATCCTCGAGCCTCATTAGATCAAATCCAGACTCGAATCTCTCATCCCAATTCCTCGAGTGAAAAATCAACTCATCTCAATCAAAACCGCAGTCGTGCATGTGATGTGCTGATCATATTCTCTTTGTCTGAGATTAAGCATGGAATATAGCATGCTAATCTAGAAACCTAGGGGAATGTGGATGATTAAGTCTAAGACCCTGATGGCTAAGGCTGGTTAACCTAAAATCTCAAAGACCTCAAAAAGCTAAGTTTCCTTGACCAATTCAGATCCTGGGTGAAAGTGTAAATGTAGAGGATTAATCCAACTTCTTCATTCAAAAACAAGACAATTTTTTTTAACTTTAAGATATATTAGAACTCTCTAAACTCAATTGAGCATCTGCGATTCAGCCAGTATGGATGTAAGTACAGGCCGAAGCCCGTTGCTTGAGGACGGGGCCTTGCGCGATGTCCTCTAAACCATCCAATCTGCTAAGGGCGAACCCTCACTGAACGCGGCTTACTTAATTGGGCTTAGTAGTCACTAACGGCTCCTAAAGGGTTTTTAGGACTTTTCTGATTTTTATGGATTTTAATAAAGTTAAAACCCATGTTAGACTCAACTTTCCTTGAAAAGAGATGGCGATTTTTTTCAAAACCATGTCACACAAAATAAAAAAATTTCAAAACATTTTCAAAAATCATTTTCGAAAATATTTTTATAAAAGTAGCGTAACATAATATCGAAAAGCCGCGAAATCATTTGAGTTCTCTTAGTCCAAAGATTTTTACCTTAGCCAAAAAGTTTAAATTTTTCAAATTTTTCAGATTATAGCTAAAGTAAATATACGGTATATACGGTATACCCCCCTATACTTAAACTTTGCTATGTCCTCATAGCACTAGATGTTGCAAGTACATAGGTCTATTTAAGTATATAGGAATATACGAGAGCTAAGAGGGGCTCCCCCTATACTTAGGTTAGAAATAACCTAAGTATAAAGGCAAGAAAAGAAGAGTAGAGAAATCACAGGGAATTGGGTCCCCCCTATACTTAGGCTGAGATTAGCCTAAGTATAAAGATGGAAATTGATGTTAGAAGAGACCCAAGGTGAACGAAGAAGAAGGATGGATGTACAAGTGAGTGGTTGAATCTTCGGAGATGAAATGGAGTGTCTTCGGTTTTGGGGTGCGTGTCGCATTATACAAGGCTCAATCAAGCAAGCAAACCCTTAGTTTCACCAACTCACACATGAAACCAACCAAAGTTGGTTTATTATCTTGTCTATTTTATTGGTGATAAAACGTTTGATTTTTACGCAAAGAAAAGAATTGAAGTGAAAATTATTGCGTAAGCGAGGGTATTGCTCTCCCAAAACTGAATTTACTCCATTTAGGGTCGACTTGCAATTAACAGTCCCAATTTTATTTTAGGTTATCACTGAATTATGGTTGGCACAAAATCAAGAAGTCGTCATCTACCGTTCATTCCATTTTCCATTAATCCTAGGTGATCAAGCTAGGAAATGAAAGCCAAGAAAAACATGTATTCGAAGAAACCGCGATCTAGGCTAAGCGAGAAATCATGCAGTGATTTGACAAAAACACGTGAAAAAACGGGGGCTGTTTTGAAAACCAAATCCAACATGCATGCAAGTCGAAAAAGCCGCACCTAATCATGCATCTATTAGCGATGATTGACTTTTTTTTATTAATTTTAGCTAGGTGATGCGAGATTATGTGCGTATATCAATTAGTGTGTCCTACCTACGATCAAGCACATAAAAATATGAAAGATAAAATGAGCTCGGAGAGCCGCGTGCCTATCCTAGGTCGACACTCAAGTGGGGACTATCCCCACACAACCACATTCGTTCGATTACAACCGCAAGTCTTCAATCGAAGACCGCTGTAAACGACGAATTATTACATGGAAATAAAAATGCAAGACATTTTTTCCTTTCTTCTCTACATACTCCAAACGTATTTCTGCGGCTCCTCGCAGCGGGAAGCATCGGCTTCTCACCTCCTTGAACACCAAGGGCCCTGCCACAGAAAAATTGATTAGAAAAAGAAAATTTTATAATGCGAAATAAATGAACAAAAAGTGACCTATAAAAGAAACACGAAATTAAATAAACAAAATTCCAAAAAATATGAGAAATGAGTCGTGTCCCCGGCAACGGCGCCATTTGACGAACCGCAAAATCGGCCCTTTAATAGAGTGTTTTTAGCACTCGGGATCATCATCGTAGTCGGGCCGATTTTGGTCATCAAAGAGACCATCTCATTGATATATGTCGAATAAGAATGCGATGGTCGTTAATTTTTATTTTACTTGGCAAGAAACCAAGGTCGAACTCAGGGACACGCGCTTCTCTCGTATTAATCAGACTTCTATTTCTTTAACTAGGTGTTGAATTAGAGGCATATAGGTCAAATGTATGTAAAGACACAACGATGCATTAAAGTCAAACATGCATTTTTTTATCAATTTTTAACTATGCAGATAAATGCTAGGAAATGCAATGCAAATATTATGCCCGAAATGATCATTACTAAAGCCATAAAATGTACGAGTTGAACAGAATCAGATAATGACGCAATTTTCATTTATATAGCTAGCATGCATGAGAAACAAGGAAATCATGACACTTAGTTGGCCAATATAGAGCAGTACAGATCGAAGTGTCAAAGTGAGAATCTAAGCATGCCAGAATAAAGATGATAAAAAGAGCTTCGAAATGAAACTGAAATCACCTCAATCGGATATATGATGCTCAAGATATGCAAGATCAAAGGCAAGGGCATAAATGAAAGAAAACATAAAAAGATATCTACAAATCAGTCCCTGGGAAGGACTAAAATGCAATAAAAATAAGTGTGGGTCCTTCCCTGTAAATGAACCATACGCGCAGGGACATATTTGCAATTATTGAAACCCGCAAGGGTATGAGTGCAAATAGCCCCAGGCGCGCAGGTGTTGCACGTGCTCAGGACCTGTTTGCAATTTTGACTAACTTCGTGGGCGACTCTGCAAATAACCCAGAAAGCACGTGCCAGGCACGCGCTATCTAGGCTCGGAGGGCGGTTCGGGCTTGGCAGAGGCTCGCTGCTGCTGCGGGTTGGCTCGGGATACACGAGCCTCCAGGCTTGGTGACGATGAGGCCTCGGCGTGGGCTCAGGGACCGCCACGTGGTATCAGGACCTGGATGTAATTTCCAGAAGGTGCGAGGGCGCCGATGCAAAAAGACCACACCCACGTGCGTGAGGCACGTGAGTTAGGCTCGGATGGGGGCGAGGTTCGGCGCTGCTTCGGTTGGCCGTTGCAGGTGGCTCGGGCCACGTGGTGGCTCGAGTTGCATTGGGCGAAGCTCGGTTCCACCGAGCCTCCGCGCTCCGGGACGGTGACGTGGCTCCTCCAGGGTCGTTGGATCTCCGTCGTGGGGCGAGATCCAACGGTAGCTGCTTCTCCTCCCTCCTTGATGGCTGGCGGCGCGATTGGGGCTCCGGCGTGAGGCCTGGAGCTCCGCCGCGCCTCGCTGCGCTTGGTGAAGCTCGGGGAAGATCGCTGATGCTCTGGCGATGAAGGTCCGATGTCGGAGGGCCTGCCGGAGTGGCTGAACTACGCTGTCGACGCCTGATCACCGGAGGCGGAGCTCTAGAACTCAGCTCCGCCCACGGTCCGGCCGTTGGTGATGGTTGACATGCAAGGGGGTTAGGGTGTGCGTGCGTGCGAGATGAGGCGGACGGAGGGAGTTTGTGGAGCGAAGAAGGCGAAGCCCTTAGTGAGTCCTCCTCCACCTCCGGCGGAGGAGGAAGCCTGGGATGACGGAGGTTGTGACAGGTGAAGGGGAGATCGGAGATGTGCGCGGGGAAGGTGGATCGATGGTGGAGCTAAAGGAGTGGACAGTGGAGCGAGGTAGTGTTCGGAGAGGCTGAGAAAATTATGCAAAATAAGAAGAATATTCAGAGAGGATCAGAGGGCTTACCTGGCCGGAGATGGAGGTCATGGCCTGGGCTGGGCATCAGAGAAGAAGCCCGGGTCGTCGCACATACTGGCCGGCCGTGCCAGCGAGCACGGGTGGGGCTTAGAGCCACCGCAGCACCGCCTGAAGGTCGGCGGGTCTCATCGGGGAAGGAAGTCATCGTCGCTCGATCCGAGCTCCTCCCCCTGTCACAGGGAGGAGCTGGAGGGCTGGGCCACCGCCCCTTGGTTTATGGACGGGTTGGAATGGCGGGGGATGCGAGGTATTTAAAGAAGGTGATCGGCAATGTAGGTGGTGATCGTCGTGGGTTTCGAAGGGATTATGGGGCGACTGGAAGGTGGTCGTGGGTAGTGGAGTGATGCGCGGAGGAGGTGGATGACTGGGCAAGTCCTAGAGGCGGTTGGCGAAAAGAGAGGAGGTCGGCTGAGGCGGCTAAAATTAGAAAGGTGGAGGAGGGTTTGTGAGGCGCGGGGGCTACGGCGGAGGATGCGGGAGGAGGAAGACCGAGGCCTCGGCCGTCGGATCGTGCGATCCAACGGCTGAGAGAAGAGCGCGGAGCGACGATTGAGATAAGATCGGGAGCGGAGCGATCGAAGGGCTGCGCTCACGCCACGTGTCGGATTGTGAGAGCAGCGCGAACGGAGGGAGCAGATGCGAAGGAGGTTCTGATCAGATGGCTGAAAATAACAGAAGATCTGGCGGCTCGGATTAGAGAATTTAGGCGTGATCAGATGGTCTTCAAAGCGCCACGTGGCGCGCTCCTGGTGAGGCGCTAGCGTGCGGTGATGATGGAGATGGAGGAATGATCAAACGGTCGAGGAGAAGGCGGGTACGTGGAGAGCAGTCAGTCGTTGGATCTAGAGGGCGATCCGACGGCTAGCAATCGATGCGGAATATACAAGGGAGGCCGGGCCACGTGGCGCCCCCAGATTGGGCCACGTGGCCCAATCAGATTATTGGAAGAGAAATTTTGATTTTTGAGGGCTAATTTGGCCGAATTTGAGAAAACTCAAAACATGAAAGTTGTAGATCTTGATGAGATCTACAAGTTTCATGTTGGCCAAAACTAGAGATGAGATCAACTTTATCCTCCAAATATTTTTAAGGGTATCTTTAAGTCTAAAAATACCACTGATTTTTGTTTTGCCATTTTTTGTGGTTTTTAATTTATTTAGGACTGTTAATTATAGGACATTAACAGGGTTTTATTGACAAAACTTTAAGCAAGGGGGTTAATTATAGGAAATAAAGATGATGAAACTGAGGTTCATCAAAACCCAACCCTTTGCTCACACCATATATACTTGGAAGATAATGCTAAATCCTCCCGTGAATGCCAACGTAGGTTGAATCCAAACTTACGGGGGTGGGTTAAGACTGAGATCGAAAAATGGTGTAAGGATGGTTTCATATATCCCATCTCAGACTCCAAGTGGTTGTCGCCTTTGCATGTTGTTCCGAAAAAGTCGGGACTTCAGATTATCACCAATGAGGAGGGAGAAGAGATCACGATACGGGTACCTACGTCGTGGTGTGTCTGTGTGGATTATAGGCGCCTGAATGCCGCAACAAAGAAGGATCACTTTTCACGGCCTTTTATTGATTAAATCTTGGAGAGATTGGTAGGGAGAGAATACTTATGCTTCTTAGATGGGTACTCGGGCTGCAATCAGGTAGCCATTGCTCCTGAGGATCAGTAAAATACTACTTTTACATGTCCTTTCGACACATACGCATTCAAGCGCATGCCTTTTGGGCTTGCAATGCCCCCGGCACTTTTCAGTGATGCATGATTGCAATTTTTGCCGAAATGGTTGGCGATTTCCTGGAGGTCTTCATGGATGACTTCTCGGTCCATGGTAATTCATTCGACGATTGTCTAGAACACCGGATCAAGTCCTCCAAAAGTGTAGGGCAGTAAATCTGTTGCTCTCTTGGGAGAAAAGCCATTTCATGGTAAAAGAGGGCATTGTATTGGGGCATGTCATCTCCAAGAAAGGAATGGGGGTTGACCTTACCAAAGCCGATGTGATCAAGATGCTCGAGCCACCTACCAATGTGAAATAAGTACGATCTTTTCTGGGGCATGTCGGATTTTACAGGAGATTTATCAAGGATTTTTCAAAAATTTCCCGACCGCTAACTGACCTCTTAGGGAAAGACACTGAATTCCTAGTAGATCATAAGTGCCTTAAAGCCTTTGAACTACTTAAAAGTAGGATCATTGAAACTCCCGTCCTACAAGCACCCGACTGGTCTCTTCCCTTCGAGATCATGACAGACGCATCCGATTTCACAGTAGGGCTGTGTTAGGACAACGAAAAAATGGAATCTCGTATGATATTCACTACGCAAGCAAAGTTTTATACCCTGCTCAGAAAAATTACACCTTGACCGAAAAGGAGATGCTTGTTGTTGTCTTTGCCTTGGAAAAATTTGATCTATACTTCTAGGATCGAAGGTGACAATTTACACATATCATTCTGCCATTCGATACTTAGTGGCGAAAAAAGACGCAAAAGCGCGACTCCTTAGGTGGATACTATTGCTTCAGGAATTTGATTTGGAGATTAAAGATAAACATGGGGTTAAGAATGTTGTGGCTGATCATTTATCACGGATCGAACATAACAAAATCATTGAATCTGAATCCATTTGTGAAACCTTCCCAGACGAGTCAACTTCTGCTATTGACTCACTCCCCGGGTATGCCGACATGGTGAATTATCTTGTCTCCAAGAAAGTTCCTCAGGGTTGGCCTAAGAATAAAATCGATCGAATCATATCGGAAGCGAGACACTACCATTGGGAGGATCCGTTCCTTTTCTTTGAAGGACCGGATTACATGTGGAGAAGATGTATTCCTCAAGAGGATTACCAAAGCATCCTCAATCTCTGTCATACCCTAGAGGCGGGAGGACATCATTCTGGGAAGAGGACCACAGAGAAGATACTACAATGTGGATTTTACTGGCCGACCTTGTTTAAAGATGCTTACAATTTTATCAGGTCGTGCCAGGTCTATCGAAGAATGGGAGGGACCATTGGTCCCAAAGATGCCATGCCTATGCAACCAGTGATCATTTGTGATGTATTCGATGCATGGGGCATTGACTTTATGAGCCCATTCCCTAATAGTCAAGGATTTGAATATGTTCTTATCACGGTAGATTATTTATCTAGATGGGTGGAGGCTATCCCTACTCGAGCAGCAGATAGCAAAACTATTTACAAGTATTTGAAAGATCACATTATTTCGAGGTTTGGAATCCTAAAGGTATTAATATCTGATGGGGGTAGCCACTTTGTCAACCGAGAGGTGAGGAAGTTGATTAAGGAATACAACATCGATCACTGTTTCGCTAGTCCTTACCATCCACAATCCAATGGCATGGCCGAGGTGTCAAACAGGGAGGTTAAAGGAATTTTACAGAAGCTCGCCCGCCCTGACAGGAAGAACTGGTCCCAACAACTGGATCAGGTTCTATGGGCTTACCGGATGGCTTATAAGACCCCGTTGGGCACCTCCCCATTTCGAATGGTATATGGAAAGCCGTGCCATTTACTTGCAGAACGCGTGCATAAATCATAATGGGCAATCAAAAAGATTAATTGGAACTGTCACCAAGGAAAGAAGAACTGGGAGATAGATTTGAATGAACTATTCGAAATCTGAAATCATGCTTACGAAAACAACACCATTTACAAGGATAAAGTAAAGAAATGGCATGACAAGAACATTCGAACAAAGACCTTTGTCTCAGAGCAGAAAGTATGGTTATTTAATGCAAAATTGAAAATTTTCCAAGTTAAATTGAAATCAAAATGGATGAGACCCTTCATCGTAAGAGAGGTACAAAATAACGAAAGTGTTGAGATCTTAGAGACTGCAGATAACACGCAAACATCTATAGTCAACGGTCAACTACTTAAATACTTTGTCGAATCCAATGAGCAATTAGTGCAAGTAGAACAGATCTCCTTCACTCAGGGCATGGATTTTGACGAAAGACTCGAACTACACGAATAGACCACCTCTTCGAATCCAATACTCTCATGTATATCCATCAACCTGCTCTCAGTTCCCCAATACTTAGTATAAGGGGACCGATATAATTGTTTATACATCGCTTCTATTCTTCCCGTTCACCCTCGACTGCCTCTTTTTATGCTTTTGTTCTATGCTTAGTCCCTCAAAAGTCTAAGTATAGGGGGCATGTCGACTTCTATTTTTCTTGTCTCGGCTATACTTAGTACGAGCTATGTCTACATTTCACTTTGTGCCATGAGGACATATCACATGCTAAGTATAGGGGTGTTTGTATATATTCTATCTACTTTATCCATAGCTCGTACTTTAATAATTTTTTTATCTAACATCGGGGATGGATACAAGTAGTGTATATTATGTTTATAATACCTTTTTGCATAAAAAATCACTCATGGTCTTGCATTTCATCAAGCATTTCATGCATTCCTTAGTTGATATATTCCTAACACAATCACTATCACTCAAGGCTTGATCTGAGATCTTGAGATTCTGAGTTAGCCAACTTTAGTCATTAGGTTTTTGAACTTAATTATCCACACTTTCCTAGTCTGAAAGATTGAGTGCTATATCACACTCTTCGTCTCTACCTTCAAAAAGAATATTAATAGCATAATCACTTTCATAACTGCATGATTTATGAGATGAGTTGAGATATCACTTGAGGAACTAGGACTAGAGATTTGAGTTTAGACACGATCTAATGATATTCGAGGATGGGATAAAGTTAATGAAGGCTTCAGAAAACCTGAGTGTCAGCAAAATTCTAGTCAGTATGTAAACAAGTTCAAATGCTATCTTTTTGATATTTACCTATGTGCCAGGGTGTTATGAAACTTAATGAAAATTGTTGATCAGTGTGCGCCAACTTTTGGTAAAAGCAGTGGAGCTAGCCAACAAAAGAAAATAAAAAGAAATGTCAAAGAAAAGCTCTATCATCCAAAGTCAAATTATAAATGAGCTTGCACCAATGGAGAGCGCTCCCAAATATTTTTAAAGTGTCCACTTGGACCAAGCGCTAATTAGGATCAAGGAGTTGGGCTAACACCATAATGGGCTCTGCATCATAAGTGATACAAGTCTGGGTGTTGAAGGTATCTTAGATACTCAAAAGAGACACACCCCAGTGTACTCCCAGAAAAACAAGTGCAGATGACTCCGAATTCTTTTGATAGACACATTGATCAACAAAATAAAAATATACTTGTGTTGAGTCACTTGATAGGCTCCTTGTTCCAATGTGAGGGAGAGAAAATCAGACACAATCATATGCCCTCCATCATCTGGCCGTACATCTACACTTTCAAGTCTGACAAACTAATGAGACGGTTGACTGAAGCAAGAATAGACTTATTCCCTAGTATTGAGGATTAGGTCTAGAGGAGAGACTCTTGGACTGGAACTTTGGGTGATGTCTCGACTTGACTCTCATGAATGCAGTACACTAAAAATCATATCCTTATATTATATGTACAAACAGAGAGTCTGAAAATTAGAAAAGTTGGATTCCTTCTGATTAAAGCATGGTTGAGCCCAGAATTTTAGGATCACTCAAATTAAGGGTCTTCTATGAATTGAGCCTTGAAAATTCACAGGCACAGTCAGGGATGTATTCAACTAAGTCAATCATTCATTGATGCACGGGGACGAGCATGGTTTAAGTATAGGGGTATGATGAATCTCGTATTCATCATGCTAAAATTGGTCAATTAGGCTATGTTCCCCTTCATTCAAATGCATTTAATCATTAATAGAGCATCATTAGCATACATACATGTGTAAGTAATATTTGCATTTCATCATATGCATAATTGCATTAAAAATTCCAAGTGTAAATTAGCCCAAAAAGCTGCTAACTTCTCATATTTTTAGTTAATTAATCCTAACTCTGATTGATCCCAAACCACCTCCATTGTATAGATATTACTAACAAGAATAAATAAAAAATAAAAAAATTACTAACTCAAATAAGCAACAAATGATTCCAAAGTCTAATTTCACATCTGACGGACTAAAACATGCATATCTCCCTCATACAGTATCCGATTTTGGTGTACTCACTTTTAAAATACTCCATTCAAATACCTTCAAAACAAGATCAATTTCTTAAAATTCGAAGCTCATATGTGAAAGTTGGGTTTTGGGCATGTTTTGCACATTTTAACTTTTTGCTATTTTTGACCAAAGTTTTTATGTATGTAATTAACCCTTTTAATTTTATTTCTTCATCATTTGTATTCTTTGATGAAAGTTTTATTAAGTGACATAAAAATCCAAATCCAGATTAAAACTGAAATCAAAGAAACTGACTGAGTCCAAGTGTCCGTTGTGAGTCTGTACAAAGATTATGTGTTTCATACTTATATTTTATTTTCCTATTTAATTATTTACTAAAAATCCAAAAAAAAGTCAGATTAGTATGTAATTAATTTTTTTGTATTTTATTTTTTTCTAGATTTTTTATCCTCATTAAAAATACCCAAAAAATACAAAACCCCAAAAAAACCGATTTTCTATACACATGAAGAACTATCAAAAAGTTCACTTCACACAGATGACCTCTTTTGCTCACAGATCCTTCATAAAATTGTAGATCTCGTCGAGACGAACAACTTTCTTTAAGGAAATTTTTCGATCATAGGTCTTCTCCTATTTCTTTTATATTTTCTTCTACCTTTTTAGTTTTGAAATTTTTTGGGTGCCATGTGGCAGCTCCTGAGCGTTCCACGTGGCACCCCACGTTCTCTCTCCAACACCCCCCGGGTCACGTGCCTATCACGTGACCCTGGTCATCTTCTCCAAACGTGGCCTGCATTTCCTCCCAGGTGCATAACACCGCTTGCTGCCATCAAAGCCGTCGTGCATGGCCGTGGCGGTTACACACCCCAACCCCCTCATCTTCTCCAGCCAGTAACGACCCCCTCCTCGCACCTATAAACCCCCCCCCCACCTTTCGACCACCCCATTTATCGTTCCATAGCCGAGGACCTTTTCCCTTGGTGGTGACAGTACCGGCGTCCTCCTCCGACTTGGCGAGATCCGAGGAGCTTGGCACCTGGTCGCAGTGAAGCTGCTCCAGCCTCGGTCGATTTGGTCGTTGAAATGTTTGCAGGTTTCTTTCTCTGTGTCTCATTCTTTCCTCTTCCTCAGGTCCTTCTATTCGACCGCTCCGCCCCGGCCAACCCACTCCTCCTCCGGCCTCGTACAGGCCGGAGTCTGTTCCTCCGCGCGAGCTCCGCCCCCCTTCGTTTTTCCGTTTTCGATCTAACCCCTTACGGGCCCAGCACTATGCCTCAGCCTACACCGGCCACCAAAGCCGCCTCCTGCGCGACCACTCCACCATCAAGCCGTCGTCACTCCTATGGCCGACCACCACGCCCTTTGGCTCCTCGCCGCCCTCACCCCCTAGCATCTTTGACTCACGTCAACCATCCTTGTCTCCGTCGGCCCACGTCGACGGCACCGCATCGGTCGCAGGAGGCTCGCAGTTCCACCCTCAACCACCACGCGGAGTCGCCGCCAACCCTCCAGGCTCCGCCAGTCGTGTGTCGACCGGCCGAAGCCCAGTCGCAACCTCGCCCACCGCCTCCGCTTCGGTCGATCGACGCCGCCCTCGCCTCATACAGCTACCATCGGATCGGGTGATCAACCCTTGATCCGACGGCCCACAGGCCGCCACGTCTACTAGTCCGAGCCTAGGCTCCAACCTAGAGGTTCGGACACTCCGAGCCTCGGCTCCGGCTCCGAACCGTAGGCTCGCCATCCGAGCCTCCACCTCGATTTCCGAGCCTCCACCAACCACCACCTAGGCTCGGGACCCTCGAGCCTCCGCCTCGCCTCCGAGCCTCCGGGCGCACGTGTAACGCATGTACGCTGGGGGTAAATTACATGAAAGCCCTCGAAAGTCTCAGAATTTACAAATATACCCCTGGTATGGGTAAATTACAGAGAGGCCCCTCCAACTTCTTGAAATTGCAGATAAGCCCCTCCAGGGACTTTTTTTAAGGGAAAACTTTATTTTATTTACATTTTAGTACCTGCAAATTCATTTTAGCATATCTTTCTCATACGAACTCCATTTGCAGCATATAATATGTTATTTTGAAGCTTTTTTCATGCTCTACCACTTAACATAGTTGTTGACATATCTAAGATTGTCTTTTGATAATTATTATTTGAGGATCTCTGTTGACATATGCAGGATAATTTTGACATATTTGTGCTACATTTTCATTGAGAAATTATCGATATCTTTTGCAGGAGTTCAGTTGAGGAATTTAATTTGATTAACTCATTGTTATCATTGTGGATTATTCCCAATAATTTAATATATGCAGGGGTTATCGAGGATCAATATATTTGACTCCCTATTTGTCTGATCAACTATTAATTTTGAGGAGCAATTTACATGGAATTTTTGAAAGGAATATTCATTGATAAACTCTTTACCTGTAACTTGGAGTTGATAAATCAATCTGGGCATTAATCTCTTTCGATCTGTGATAATCTCTCGAGAATTAATTGATAAGTTTAATTGAGGATTGAATCGTATACTGCACATATCATGTACTTCATTTCTTTTTTATTTCTTCGCATATTCATCATAGCATTCCTTTGTTTTTATTTTCGACACTAAAATTATTATCATTAATTAATTATTTAATTTAGTTTAGAACCATGCAACTAAAAATCTCCGTTCCCTATGTTCGACCTTTGTAAACTTGCCAAGTAAAAATATTCCACAACATTCAAAGATTGTGCTTTTTGATCGACCGATTTTCGCATCCTATACTACAATTATCGATTCTTAAAGAGGCGTATTTCGCGTTCACAATCGAGCTTCTCTACTCCCTATTCCCACAGGTATGAGATGCTTAGATTAGGTTTCTTTATTGCATTTAATGTCCTTAGCATAGTTTAGATGTTAGTTTAATTAATTACTCATCGATTTAGCTTAATTTTAGAAATTAAAATCATTGGAGCATTAAGATCCAGTCCCACCAATGTTCTCCGTCTGTGCTTGATCATCATTTCACCTTAATCTCACTCCCCATTCTCTTCTCCACATTTAGCCCCCATTTGCACCTCATATTATGCACAAATCCGAGTTGCCTAGCTATTTCTCCTCTACCGTCGTCAGAGCTTCGTCGTTCTACTCATTCACTGGCGCAGTAGCTTCAGTAGTGGGACAAGGAGATAGCCCTCGGTCCTCTTATCATTTTTATGTAGGTGTTGGGTTTTGAAAACCCACATGGAGAAGAGTCCAAGCTCAAGTCAGGAGAGCTCCAAGCATCCTCCGATGGGGCCCAGATCTTTCTAAGGGTACCAGCTGTCGCGGAGAGCTCCCAAGAAAGCTGAAGCGACTGCTAAGAAGATATTCTTCCTCATTCTTTCAGTGACCCTCCCAACCATCAGATTGAGCCTGATCTCCTGGTATAATCTTAGTTGTTCAATCAAGGATGAACTACCGCCCTCCTCTATCGTCGATCACACCACGTGGAAACAACTCCGCTATCCGATCCATGCCTTTGAGTGGTAAGTATATTAGTAACCCATTCACCTTTAGTATTTAATAATAGGACATGTAAATATTAAGTAAAGCTTTATATTTTAAAAAAATTACACAAACCCCCAAGACTTGTTGGATATTATGTTCAGGTCCATATCAGCTCACCTCATGTGAGGTGGGAAAATTGCAAGGAAATCCTTCTAGGTTACTATATTTGTATTTGTTATTAAAAATGTAAAATGTGTGTTAACTTTTGAGTATTTTTGCACAAAAATCCTTGTACTTTATTTTTATTACGAAAATATTCATTTTAGTATTGTAGTTATTATTTGTAACTTTATTTTCTTAAAATTGATTTGTGCTTGTAAATTCTTGGAAAAATCATAGTAAATGCCTCATATGCTGGTTGTTCATGGCATGATTTTTATTTAGCATGTTCTTGCATTTTCCATTTGTTAAAAATCATTTAGGGCTATTTATTCCCTATTTAGATTGAAAAATACAAAAAATAATAAAATTAACTTTAAAAAATCCAAGAAAATTACATTATATATCAACTCTAAACCAAAATTCTCAAAAAATATAAAAATAAAAACACTAAAAATTGAAAAACCCTAAAAAGCATATAAAAATCACAAATTTTCTATAAAAATCCAATTGTTTCTATTTCTTATTTTTATTTTTTATATATTACAAATAGTTTTGGGAATTTTTGCACTTATTATATATTTTTAAAACCCAAAAACAATCTAGCCTATTTATCTTATTCCCTGTTTTGTATATTTAAATCGATTAAAAATACGTAAAAATTAGCAAAAAAAAGGAAATCACAAAAATAGGGAAAATATATTAAAAACCCAAAAACATTTAATTTTATGAATTTTTACTATATACATTTATATTAATAAATAAAAAACCCTATATATTCTATATACATTATATAATACTTATATAGTAGTTATTATTAATATTATTAATTATAAATATTTGAAACAAAAAGGATTGTACGTGTATATATTTCCTGAATTTTTGTATATTTATTATGTATCTTATATGTTATTTATATCATGCATATTATTTATATTAGTAGCTGTAAACTTATTATATCTTAAAACATAAATAAAAATTTGAAAAATTTAAAAATTATGACTATAAAAATATAAAATATAAAATAAATATAAAAACAATAGAATTAAACATAATTAAAAATCCACAAAATTAAAAAATAGAAAAATAGAAAATATTTTTTGTTTTATTTTATTCATAGGCAATAATTCTCCTATCCACGACTTGCTCTGTAGTTCGACACTCTACACTTATACACTATATATATGTATATATATTGTAGAGTTAAATAAAAAAATTTTCAACTCACATATTTGCATTGAATAATCATGCGTTGCGGGTTGACTGTTGATCTATATGGTTGTGTGAGCACCAAGAGCCGAGAGAGGCGTTAATATAGCGATTATCGGATCCAACTTCTCGGATAATGCATGCCCTCCGAGATTGGGCGTTAGGATCCACATCAGTCCTCTGAGACAAAAGGACATCGTAGCCGGAGAGCAACATAGGATAAGATTTGTGCACTTATGTTTCATTCCATTTTCCTTACCTTTCATTTTCTTTTCATAAATAATAGTTTATCTGTGTCTGACCAATTTCATTGTTGAATTCTTTGTGAGGGACCACGTGAAAAAGGCTAATCTTCTAGGAGAGTCTGTACATGGAAGCTACGAGGAGATCAATTCCTTCTTCACGACCTAATTGGAGAGAGCAAAGAAAAGAGAGAGAGAGAGAGAGAGCGCAAAGAGAACCCTTCTTAGTGTAGCATTTTTATTTTATTTTATGAGAGAGAGGCATTTATTTTGCAAATATTTTTTAGTAATACAAGTACACTGGACACTTGGACATTGACACCTAACAAGCCTATTTTACTAGGTGTCTGTTCATTTGGGGCTTGCATCGTTTTCCGTATTTTTATCGCCTTCTACACTTTTGTTCCTCCCTATTTTCCTCTTATTTTTATTTGTTTTCCGCCTTTTGAGTTTTCCCTCTTTAATTTCTTTGTTTTATGTGAATAAGACGTTAGATTTTAAGACTTTCTTGATTGGTTAATATAGGTCCAAACACCAAATACATGCATGCATCTATAGCTCTATTTTTGGACTTAAATCAAACTTAATATGTTCCTCACGATAATAGCAATTTCTGCTTATGACAATTTCATTGATTTGCATTTGCATGTATTGTAATTTAAATTCCTTGTCTTGCATCCCGCATGGATAGAGCTGGAAGCGATGTTAGTTTTCTATCTGAGCATGCATCATTAGATACGAGGGTGAGATTTCCATCCTATTATCACTTGCATGACTTTTCTGTCCTCTCTCTCAGTTTTATATCACTTCGGATTTAATGAAAATACAAAAAAAATTGTTAGGAAAATATTCCTAAAAAATACTCAAAAAGGTGAAAATCAAAAATTAAAACAAGGGACATATTTAATAAACTTTGATCAAAATTAGAATTCGTATTGGACATTGTTTGGGGTCATAAAGGCCATGATATTTTTGAGTACATTCTAGATTGAGTGAGGCATGACCCTAGGAAAATAAATCCAATAACACTGCCTGAATATTGCATTGTTTTTATCTGGATTCATGAAGTATTGGCGCTTCTATCGCACGTAGGCAAGTAGGGCCTACTATGGTGTTCTCACCTTATGTAGAACATACAAATTGATCCAAAGTATTGAGCTTAGGCCATGATCTCACGGGTGTGTCTGTCTCATTGTTCCACATCCAAATACCCCTCCAAGGGGAAGTATTGGTTTCTCCTATTGGCTTCCTCCTCTATTCTTTGGCTGAGTAGTAGATCTGGATGTAATAGCATGGATTCTCTTGCAAAATTGTATGCTATAGGTTACAAAGGATGTGGAAAGTACGAGATAATTTTCTGGAAGTACTCACTCTCTTGTAGGGCTAGTCTCTAAGGACTTGCTATAAGATTGCTTGAAAATAAAAATAAAATAGAAAAGATAAAAATAGTTGAACTCTTGCAGCTTCACATTATGTGAGTTGGTGAACCATTTTGTTTGATGTTTGTTTAAATTAGAATTTAGGTCAAAGATCCAGTCTTGCGCACTTGCACCCTTTTTCTTTTTGTCTGTTTTCATTTTTCTGCTCATTTTAAGCCTTTTGCTAATTTCCTCTTCAATTCATCTATTGTTCATCACCGTACTCCATTTCTTATGCATTCCGCTTCGATCCAAGTTGTCGTCTCATGGACGATTTAGTTGGGACCCCATCGATACCATATCGATTCCTTGAACTCGGTATCTTCAATAATTTGAGGTGAATCCCTAGAATTCAGTTTGGATATTGTGAACCAATCTCTAGACTCCTCGGCTTCTTCTTTAATTCAAATAAATCAGGATCACTCTGGTCCTGCTATTCATCCCTTGTGGATGGAGATTCGATTTTATATCATATCAAATGATCCATTCACACACATATGTAATTGACCCTAATTCCAAATCATCTTTTCCATCCGGTGCCCCAGTTTGCCAATCTGATCAAGATGCATTTTATGGTATAGATCAAGAATCAACACGGAACCCCATTCCGATACATTCCTCTGAGTCAGAATAAGGTATGGCTCCTCAAGGAAAAGGGAAGGGGCCGAATCAACCATATTAGTGACAACCAGATCAGAATGTCATGAATGCTCAGTTGCTCACATTTATACACTCTATCCAAAAACAACTGACAGATCGGGCACTTGCCTAGGTCGCCTTCCAGGACATGCTGGATGATTTGAGGAGAGAGAGAACAGAGGAGGAGGAGTAAATGATGTTGAACAAGTTGATGGATATCACGTAGGACAGGCAGATGAGTCACAGGAGAGAGGCTCCCAAGACTGCTCTCAAAGAGACGTACAATCTTGGCTCTGGCCAGATGATAGAGTGGATATAGATCCATGTTGTCCACAGACGTTTTGAGTCGAAGCCTCAATTTATCTCTTCTTACCTCCTTCCATGGGAATACCAATGGATAACCCTACATCCATCTCCAAAAATTCTCTCACATCCATTTCACCATTCATTACCCTAACATCTCATTAGGTGTAGTCAAGATGACCGCATTCCCCTTCATCCTTCAAAACAAGGCTTTATATTTGATTAATCACCTGGGGGAAGGTCATGATGATCTGAGAGGAAATTAAGTTTGTGTTCCATAAGAAATACCATCCTTTAGGTCATCTCAATCAGATTCGAGTAAGGATTATCAACTTCTCGCAGGAACCGCACGAGTCCATCCATAAAGCCTAGGAGAGGTTCAAATATTTGCAAGAGAAGTGCCCCCACCATAACATCTCTCAAACTAGTCTGATCCAACATTTCTTTGGGTCCTGAATCAAAAAAGTGAGGCTTGTTGTTGCCTCATGTGGAGGATCTCGCTTCAACAAAGATGGGGATGTCATCTGGTAAATACTTGAAGAAATGGTTGAAGGAGAGGTTGTATTGACTTCGTCCTATGCATACCAAAGACAATCGTAGATCCACCACAAACCAGTGAACATGGCAACATCCCTTGAGCAGGACAAGGACGAGAGCTCCAACCTCAACATTATTGGGAGCCACCTATCCAAGGTTGAGATAATCGAGAAGCGATCGCATGACCTGGAAATTGTTTGTGATTGAACAAAGGACCTAGCATCTGAACAAGCTGGATCAGATTTCCAAGCAGCTAGAGCTGTTGGTCAGCACCATCAATGACACGCAGTTTGTGAGTCTAGAAGCCGCAACTCCTGCTAAACAGAAAGGGCCACCCTCATCACATTAACCTCGGCCAAGTAATGTCATTTTCAGGTCTAGTACGTATACTACGTGCAAGACTAGTCACCACAGCATCTGTCGCAGTAGATTGTAGTATACCAGCCTGAGCCCCAACCCCTTTCATATGCTTATTTAGTTTTCCCACCACCAGCCTAGATCTAAGAAGTGAACAACATTTGAAACAATGGTGCATAATTTGCATGTTCAGATGAACAGCAACATGTCCAATCATGTGCTATCATGTCGTATCATCAACCCTCGGGTGGGAGGTTTGTCCAAAGCAACCAGCCTTTGTAGCAAATCTCTACCATATCAGAATATTTGAAGACAAAATCAAAATTACTAGTAGCCCGTGTACCACTAATACCAACTGCGTCACTGATGAATATGTGATTCATCACCCTTAAAGTTGAAAATAGAGCCTTGCTCCCGAGTATTTAGCAGCATATTTCCCTTTATCTTGCATAAATAGCATTCATGTATCAATCCACAATACATGCATTTTATCATTCATATCTGCATTAAATAAGAAGCCAATTCGTTTGTAAAATCCTCGTGTAAAATGCCCACCAATAATTCACCTAATTATTTGTATTTTATATTCCCTCTGAAATCAAATAACACCTACCTTACACAGTGTACATTATTAGTTAATAATATAAGGAAGAATGCCAAAAATCCCCATCCTGTAAATTGCCCAATAAAGACTCAAACCCAGTTGGAGAACCTGGATCTTAGGATGCCAATATCCACCTCATACAACCTCTGAAATAGGTCTACTCACTTTGAGATTAATACACATACAGAGACATTTAAAATGAGACCAAATTCATTCAATTTGGAGCTCGTATGCAAAACTTGGGTTTTTGGGCCCCCTTGTATACTATATATATATATATATATATATATATAGGTAAATGGGGCTGCCCCTAGGGAGTAGCCAACTTGGCTACTCCCACCCATATTTTTCCCTCATTTTTTTATTTTTTTGGAAAATAAAAATTTATATATTCATCATTATATCCCTCTCACATTCTATTAAAAATTCGTCAGAAACAGAGACTCCTACGGCCTCCATCCAAACATGTTTGATTTAAAAAATCCTGCGACCTTTAAAAAATGACGTCTGGATGGAGGGCTTAGGATTCTCTGTTTCTGACGAAATTTTAATAGAATGTGAGAGGGATATAAAGATGAATATAAAAATTTTTATTTTCCAAAAAAAATAAAAAAATGAGGGAAAATAGGGGTGGGAGTAGCCAAGTTGGCTACTCCCTGGGAGCAACCCCATTTTACCCATATATATTTGTATACTTGTACTCTTGTATTATTGTATCATGTTTGACCTCATCTTAGTTTTTGGTCAACATAAAACTTGTAGATCTCATCGAGATCTACAACTTTCATGTTTCGAGTTTTTCCAAATTCGACCTCCTTCTCTCTCTAAATGCATTTTCTCTCCCATCCACTCAGAGTTGGCCACGTGGCGCCCTCTGATTGCGCCACGCAGCCCGCTTCTTTGCACACCACGCGCCCCATCCTCTCCGCCATCCGATCACTCGCCTTCTCCCTCGATCTGGACCGCTCATCATTGCAAAGCGTCCCAGCCGTTCGATCCACACATATATCTCATCTGGACCGCTCGTTAGCGTCGCGCTCCCCTTTACGCCACGTGGTGAAGCCTACACCCTCCGATCCTCACCAGGAAACTCTTATCCTGGCCACTCATCTTGCAACGCCACACGATCCTTCGATCGAGCCCTAGACTACATCTCCGCCACACATTAGCACCCTAACCCACGGCCGCCACATGGCTACATCTACGCCCTTCGATTTTGACCCGCCGATATAATCCTCACCTTCCGCTTCCACCCTTCTTCTGACCATTGGATTGCTCGATCCAACAGTCGATACTTAGTCTCCTACCTCCCTAATACCTCGTGCCCCATGTCGCCCACCATGCGCGAGGGCCTCCCCCTTTCTATTTCAGGAACTTCACTGTCCACCCTCGCCGACCTTTACCACCTCCCTCGTGTAGCCCTATCTCCCCTCATCCTCGCCGAACCCCTCAAACTCCATAACCTCCATCCACCTCGCTCCACGATGCCCACCAACTCCACCACCTCGCCTCTTATGCCGTCACCTCCAACCTATAAATATTCCGCCTCCGTCCACCTTCATCCCCATCCGCCAGTACAAGAGGCTTCCCTGAGCTCCATTCTCCTTGTTGGTGACGGCAATTGGGCACGAATTCGAGTGAAGAAGGTCGACGACCTTCGGCGAGATCCACGGCCCTCCACCGTCGCACCGCAGCCTGCTCCGCTAGCTGCACGAGCTCGGGACACTACCGACCCTTGAGCGAAGACCTAGAATCTCTCATCCGAGCTTCTAATCCCAGGTAGACACCTACATCTTCCCTCCGACCTTCTTCTTCATTGTCCTTCTTCTTCTCCGATTTTATTCATCGTCCTCGCTTCACTTCCTGCTCCATTGAGCATCCAGCGAGCTTCCCCTCAAAGCTCGGACCTTCGCGCTATATTCCATTCACTTCGACAAAGCATTCCAACTCACACTGACGCCAGCTCTGCCACCTTGGCGGAGCTTGATTACCGGACCCCCTACTACGCTACTCAGGCCTCGCACTTCACTCACGTTGACTCCACATACACGTTGCACACATTGGTTATACCGCTAACCCCCTGCAGGTACATCTACTTCACTGGCCGGAACTTCATCGGAGCTTCCCTCGAGCTTCTCCGCCACTGCTATCCAAACCCGATCAGCCACTCCTGAGATCGCTGGAGGATCCCCAACACCTTCCCGAGTCTTCCCGGCTACTTGGGAGCCTCCGGCGAGCTTCATCGACGACCCGAGGAGGAGGCGGAGCTCAAGACCATTCGCCGGAGCACAGCCTTCTCCGCCGCAGGAGGCGGCGGACCTGCTTGAGGAAGAAGAGCAGCAACCGTCTGATCGCCTTGATCGGGCGGTCAGGAAGACTCCACGTCACGCTCATCCCGCAGCCGTAGGATCAGCAGGATCCTACGCATCAGAGCACGCCACGTCATCACCTACTGGGCGCTCTAGACGCCATTGGATTCATCGTGATCCAACGGCTACAAATCGTCCACGTATCCATCTTCATTGAGCCACAGAGACCGTTGGATTCATCCTGATCCAACGGGTTGCATCACGCTATGCCTCAGCTTCCAGGGCCGTTGGATCGTCACTTGATCATGTGGGTCTACAGCGTGCCACGTAGCCGCCTCCGAGCCTCCGTCCCAACCTTTAGGCTCGGAGCCCCCGAAGCTATCTCAAGCCAAGTCCGAGCCTCCAGAGCTCTCTGAGCCTCCTTTCAAGCCTCTGCAGTCCACCGAGCCTGGGACCCCACATGGTTTTCACATGCGGTTCTGGGTATTTTGTAGTGAGGTCCCTGGAAGTTTTTGTAATTACATTTCGGTCCCTGCCAGGAGACCCCACGTGAGGAGCACGTGTTCTGTAGGAACCCCTCAACATTATAAGTAATTGCATATCAGCTCCTGTCAGCACGTTTACTTTTTGTCAATTTTATTTCATGTATTGCAAATAGGCCCCTGTCTTTGCACGAATATTTAGCATTTATTTTAACTCATTTTTCAAGTTTGAAAATTGCATTGTGCAGCTTAATTTGTCCTCTTTCATATGTGACACTTGGCATATTTTTTGGAAGTAGTGGTTTCATTTTTAATTAATTGGTGAAATTTTCTTATATTTTGCTCATTTATTCCTATTAATTTGTAGTAATTTCTCTGTGACCCCAAAAATTGCCAAAAAAACTAATTAGACTGAGGATAATTATGTTTACATTGTATCCAAAAATCATATTATTTGCATGCATCTCGAGGCCTAAATAAATCCTTTAGGGATTTCCTTAATTAATTTGTAATAGGTTCATTTCACATAGAAATTTAGATCTATTAATTTTCCTTGATTCTTCACACTTAGATTTATCTAGGATAATTTTTATATATGAAAATATTGTGATTTGATATTTATTAAAATTAATGTAGTCAAAATCACCTTGCATCCACTTTAAATTCGTAGTAAATTCATTTAGTATCAGAAAAATCCAAAAAAATAGAGTAGCTTACTTTCATAGCATTTCATCATCTGACCAAGTTTCATAATTTTTGGAATTAATTTAACCATCTTTCTGAATTAACTTGGAAACTGGCCCGATTTTTCATGTGTCTTTTCTTTCTTGCATAAAATTTATTGACAAAAGACCAAAAATATCTTCTGAAAATCCTACCTTGGAAATTTTTTTCAAATCTACCTAAGGAGACAGCTGCCTCCCTGAGTTCGACCTTGAGCTTTCCCAAGTAAAATAAATTTGCCACTCGTGATTAACTTAACATTAATGAAATGTGGTTTTTGATCTGCTCTTATTATCCGACAGCAACAAACAACAACACATTAATTTAACCATTAATTTGATTAAATTAACAAGGGTAGTAGGATGCTCGTCATTCACCAGTATGCGTCTGCCTCTCAGAATCAATACCCTCCTCCTCCTCCTCAATTTCATCAGCAACATCTCCCTCCTCACTTTACCTCTTAGTCTTCCCACCATTAGCCTCTGCAGTATCACTCCCAACGTGATCAGCACGCTGAATCATATGGGGAAGCTCCTGTGAACCCAACCCACGACTACTTGGCCCAATTAGTGAAAGGCTTGGCAGAGATAAGTCAGAAGCTCGACGACCTCGCTGCCTTTAAAACTCCCATTCCAATTCATGTTGAGGCAAATCCCAACAACTTCAAGAGGAAAGAGCATGTAGTTTGTGATATCTTGGTCGGTCCTGAAGAGTCAGGTAATTTAGATTTTGTGTTGTCTCATGTAGCGACTCTTGGGAGCATCTAGACATTGTAGCCATCTGCCACAATGAAGGGGAATAATAAAGAATCTTCTGGAAAGTCATCTTCTTCATCAACCAGTCTAGCAGTAGAGCTGGATGAGGAAGAAGATGATGGAGCAGCAACACCAACCCCATACCACCACCACCACCAATAGGAAACAGAACAAAAAATCAGCAAAATAAAATTTTCCAAAAAGAAAAGAAGAGTCAACGCCAAGCTACACCAACCTGGAGGAGCCAACACCACCATCATTTCCAGTATGGCCCAACGAAGCCAAAGCTCATGTTGATACATTTTTTCTTGTTTGTCATGGCATCCCATCTTCTAGCAAACCATTTGTACATCCTTTCCTGAAGCAACGAAAATACCAAAAAATTAGAAATTTGAAAAATGCATTGTCTAACCCTGGTATGATTGAAATTATTGAAAATCTTATTTTGAAAATATCATTGATGACGGTCATGGAATACATGCCAACTATGAAGAAAGGTGTGAAACATGCATGTACCTCTAAGAGTCGTAGCCACAAAAACAGATGCATCTGAGAAGAAAAACTCATCTTAAAAATGGCCATTGTAAATGCTATCAGTGATCTCCCGCAGAAAAAGAAAGACAAGGGAGCACCTCTCATCAGATGCTAGATATTTGATCAAGTTTTTGAGCAAACTCTAGCTGATAGCAGTTCTACTATACACCTCATGCCTTCCTCATTGCTTGAAGAATTTGGGCTTGGACTGTTTAAGCTGACCCGTATGATCATGTAGTTTGCGGATCGATCCATCAAGCGGCCCAAGGATTTATTAGATGGTGTTATCGTAATTGTGCAGGTCATGCACCTTCTAGTGGATTTTGTGGTCCTAAACATGGACTCTTATGCACCATTACTCCAAACTCCCATTATTATTGGCCGACTATTCCTTTGAACTATCGAAGCAATTGTGGACTACGGGACTGGAAAGATAACATTTTGGTCCTGTAGTGATAGAGGCACCATATACATGATCAGTGAGCCAAAATCCACATCTGATGAAGGCAAGCCATTATTAGTTGAAGGTTGTGACATTATTGACATTAGTGGTCAACAAATTTCTTTAAATGATATTTTGACACAGGAAATCCTCTCTTCAGAGGAGAACCTGGAAAGCACAGTCGACCCTATATTGTTTGTCAACTAGGAGACAGATATAGAGTTAGGATCACGGAATAGCTTATTTGAAGAGGATTCATGTCGTACTGAACATGAAGAATTCATTACAAATATGTTCAACACATCTATATCAGAACCGATAGTGATAGAGATGGGCATGACCTCAGTAAATTCAACATATCATCCATCTACATGCACAGTTTCGAAAGTGTCTGTGGAGAAGACTCCACAATTATATGAACTCAAACAACTCCCAATAGGTTTGAAGTATGCTTTCCTCGCAGGTGAAGAACACATGTATACGATTATCATCAGCAACAAGATGACTACGGATCAAGAATGTAGACTTCTCAAGGTTCTAGAAAAGAACTACAAGGCACTTGGTCGGAATGTTTCGAAACTCCGAGGAATAAATCCAACCCCGTATTCACACACCATATTTATTAGGGATGAAAACAGTCAGATACATATACGAATATAGGTATAATCCATATCCTTATACATTTTAAAATACAAATACGAATGCGGATACGAATATTGACGGATGTGAAAATGTGCTACCATATCCCTTAAAAATGAATACAAATCAAATACGAATAATAACAAAAGGACTTAATAGATTAATTGAAATATACATGTTTAGGATGGTTTACACATAAAATACATATAGCATGTGTATTAATTACATAACACTGATATCAACAATGATGAATGCAATCACAAAATATTGTTACGCATAGCTATAAATAAATTTATCATTATACTTATGTACGAAAACAAATATATGAATACAAATGCGAATATTAGTGAATATCAAAGTAATATTCATATATGCATCCATTTTAAAATAAATACGGATACGAATGTCAAAATATGTATAAAACAAATATGATAACTGATCGGATACAAATATATTCACATTTGTTTTCATCCCTAATATTTATCTTCAAGAAGACTGCAAACCATCCCACCCTAACCTGTAGGATGTGGTAATGAAGGAAATCAATAAGTGGTAAGAAACAGGTTTTATTTCCCAAACTGACTCAAAATGGGTGAGCCTCGTGCATGTAGTTTTGAAGAAATCATTGCTTATTGTGGTTAAAATTGATCAAGGAGAGGAGATCTCTACTCGAGTACTGACATTTTGGCTTGTGTGTGTTGACTATCATCGCCTAAATTCAGCAACTAAGAATGACCACTTCCTGCTTCCATTCATTGATCAAGTGCTTGATATATTAGCTGAAAGAAGTCGTCTATATCCTAGAGGGGCACTCATGTTACAACCAGGTGGCGATCACACTTGAAGACCAAGAGAAGACAACATTCACTTGCCCATCCGGCACATATGCTTTCTGAAGAATGCCTTTTGGATTGAGCAACGCCCATGCCACATTCCAAAGATGCATGCTTTCAATTTTCGTCATTATGGTCAGGAGTTTTCTCGAGGTTTTCATGGATGATTTCTCAGTCTACGGTGATAGATTTGATCCATGTCTCACGCACCTATACATAGTACTACAAAAATATCGTGAAGTGAATTTGGTTTTGTCATGGGAAAAGAGTCACTTCATGGTCACCAAATGAATTATGTTGGGACACTTGTTTCCAAACAATGCATGGAAGTCAATCCGGCAAAGGTGGATGTCATTGCCATATTAGAGCCACCTCGAAATGTCAAGAATATGAGGTCATTCTAGGCATGTGGGATTTTATAGAAGATTCACTAAATACTTCAACAAACTTTCCCGGCCTCTCACTGAGCTTCTATGCAAGGAGACAAAGTCTATTGTTGATCAACAGGTTCTCCAATCATTCTATCAGCTGAAAGAGCTCGTCACTCAGGATCCAATTGTATAGCCACCCGACTGATTTCTTCCATTCAAGATCATGATGGGCGCATCATATCTTGAAGTTGTGGCTATCTTGGGACAAAGAAGAGATAAATTGCCCTATGAAATTCACTATACCAGCAAAATGCTTGATGAAGCACAAACAAAATATACTGTAATAGAGAAAGAATTGCTGGCAGTTGTTTTTTTGCTTTAGAAAAGTTCGGATCCTATCTCCTTGGATCAAAAGATATTATTTTCACCTACCACTCTACTATCAGATTGGACAAGAATCAAGGATAAATTCATGTTCTATATTTATGTTTACCAATGCGAAGATCCATACTTGTTCAGGGAGGGAGCATATTGCATATGGCGTCGGTGTATTCCTCAGGAGGAGTACACAAGTGTCCTCGAGCACTGCCATAAGCACGAATCTGGCAGACACCATTATGGGAGTCAAGTGGCAGCAATGATACTATAGTGTATCCTCTGGTAGCCCACACTACTCACAGAAGCTAATGAATATGTCAAAGCATGCGCTAATTGTCAGAAAATGAGAAAAAACCCATCAGTTGTAAAGACTTTATGCCTCTCAAATTCATTCAAATATCTAATGTATTTGATGCTTGGTGCATTGAATTCATGGGTTCGTTTCCTAACAATCGTGGCTATGAATACATCCTGCTTGCCTTGGACTATGTGAGTCATTGGGTAGAAGTTATCCCCGCTCGAGCCACAGACATCTCCACACAGTGTCTCGATTTCTGAAAGAAAACATCATTTCGTGGTTCGAGATACCGAAGTCCTGATATCAGATGGAAGTAGCCACTTCATTAATAAATAGGTTAATAAACTGGTAGGGGAGTAATGCATCGTTCATCGAGTCACATCTCCTTATCATCCTCAATCAAGTGGTCTGGGTGAATTTTCAAATAAATAAATCAAAATGATCCTACAGAAGCTTGTGAGGTCGGACCGAAAGAACTACTCACAACTCTTAGATTCAGTTCTCTAAGCATACAAAACCACCTACAAGTTTCCCTTAGGCATGTCTCCCTATCGTATTGTCTATGGAAAGCCTTGCCATCTACATGTGGAACTTATTTACAAATCTCTCTGGATAGTCAACATCTATAACCTCCACTCATAAAAAGGTGGTTGGCAAAGAATATTGGATCTGAACAAGATCTTGGAATTCCGAAACTTCGCCTACAAAAACACCTTAATGTACAAGGAGAAGGTCAAACACTGGCACGATAAGCATATTAGAAGAAATACCTTCGAACCCTGACAAAAAATGTGGTTGTTTGATGCAAATTTGATTATTTTCAAGCAAACTAAAAAGTAAGTGGGCAGTGCGCTACATTGTGAGAGTTGTGCATGGCAATGCAAGTGTTCTGATATTAGAATTGTCACCTGATGCAGAACCTTTCATCGTTAATGGCCAGCTGCTGAGCCGTATTTAGAGCACGACACATTCATGACCATTGTTGATTCTATTCAAGTTGTTTTTGAAGAAAATTTCCAAGCTACAACATCAACTGAGTCAAACAATGTACTCGAAAATATTTTTGATTGATTTTCCTCTTTTCTTCTTTTCATTTTTATTCTTGCATTCTTCTGTATGGCTCCCATCCCATTCATCTATGCTACACTTATGATACGCTTCATCCTAAGTATAATAAGGATGAGTGTATTCGATTTGTTCATTATTCTTTCTCTCGCTTGTCTCTCAATTTTTGATATTTTATCTATACTTAGGGATATTTCACCCTAAGTATAGGGAGGGACAAGTCGATCCCATTAAATTCGTAAATTCTGATTCTTCGATAATCCCCATTATTTGTACAGTCTTCTATACTTAAGATTAGTTGATCCTAAATATAGGGGGGACGATCAACTTCTTATTCTTTCTTTAGTCATTGTAGTATAGACTTTTCTATACTCGGCATGAGTTATGTCTTCCTTTCTCTCTTCGATCACTATGAGGACATAACTCAAGCTAAGTATATGGGGGTTGTATATACTTTGTATACACTTCAACCATAATACATACATTCATATTTTCAATAATATGGCTAATATACTATATGGGTAAGGGTATATGATTAATCAAATATTAAGAATACACTATAAATAGGTATAAAACTTTTCAAAAATTCTTCCTAATATGATTAATAAACCAGCTTAAAAATTTTTGTAAAATGATTTGAAAATTGGTTGTAAAATATCTTGAAAAAATATTTTGAAAACCATTTGGAAAACTTTTGTGAAATGTTTTCAAATCTTTGTAAAACTTTTGTAATCTTTTGCACAATGTGATTCATTGTTTGAATAAATTTGTTGAAAATCTAATTTGCAAATGATTTGGAAAATGGTTGTAAAAATACTTTGAAAATGTATACATATTGTTTGAAAAATTTTTGCAAAATGATTTTCATTTTTTTATAAATGTTTGCAGATTATTTTTTATTTTTTTGCAAAATAAAGTTTTTAAAAGTGTTTGTCAAAATATTTTCAAATTATTTTATAAAATGTATAAATAATTGTAACAAATAAAATTCTTTATAATATTTGTATATATGAAAACATGTAAATAATAACTAAGTTAACCTGTAGAAATACCTAGTGTAAATCTGATAACCACTTCTTGTAAATATGCAAGCACTCCTGTGTAAATATATGTAAATAATTCTTTCACTAATCTTTATTCAAAAATCCCTAAAAATCAAAACCCATAAAAATTTGCAAAATATTTTCAAAAATTGCATAAAATGTGAAAAATCTTTTAAAATCCATAAAAAGTTCAAAACAAGAAAATAGCTTCACAAAATGATTTTCTTGCATTGTACATAACATTTATATTTTTTGAGATAAACAAGACAATTAACAAGTATAAAGTCTAAAGATTGGAGCTTGGTCTTGACCTTAATCCACTTAATTTCAGAGGGACCCATTACAGACTGGAATTGAGATACTTCAGATCACCTTGAATTAATTCTTTAGGTTCCATAAGACTATGTTCACGAGTCGATTCATTGTGTCTATCTAGAACTCTTCACATCATTCGTACGACTCGTGAGACTGTGGCTTGACTAGAAATCTCGCACGTAACACTTAGATCAACCCAGATAGATTGTTGAATGATCTTGGAGTCTAAATCGAGACAATACTAGGTTGCTTCGTCAAGGGTGGCTCAGGAACTATTCTTAGGGATCGATGAAATCGGTACTTCGACCCACTTCTTCTAGTATCAAGGACATCTAATGACTAGAGACTGGATTGAAATAATGCTTCGGATGAGGAATGGTCTGCTAGCACAACATTTTTCAAAACCCCAAAACATGGGAGGACCAAAAGATTCTATATCCGTCAGGGCACAACAAAAATGCAGAGTAGTACAATATAAGGAAAAATCCAATAATAAGCCTACAAAAAACTTCACAAAAATATCGAGCTTCCAGAAAATTCCTGCTTCTTGGTGAAGACTTGGTTACATTGGCCGAGCTTCACAAGGGAATGCGACAACACTGGTCCATTCACACTTCTTTTCTCATTATCTAGCTTCTCCCTCTTTTCGATTGTGAACTAGCATGAACCTAACCTTAGAAGGAATATCGGTCTCCCTAAGATGAGTTTTCAAAGGAGGAGATTCCTTGATATTTCAATACTTTGTTTGGGAAGAGCTATAAATTCACACACATAGTACTTGGCACTTCAAGATTGCAAGAGTATGTGATTGAAAGGATTGTTCTGACCAGACTATGAATTGAACCAGATAGAGGATTATGGAACCTAAGGGCTATTGTGTCACACGTCCTAACCTTAATGCAGTTCTGAACACACCAAGAATCCAAAGGTCTTGACTGAGCTCCAAACTTTGATCTTATTAAGACAAGTTTAAGAGTAAAAAATTATTCCAAGTTCTTTCTTTTTCTTTTCTTCATTTTCTTTTTCTACACTCATTAGCATAAGTGTTTTCTATCTAAATGCATGTATATATCATTAATTTGTATAGAATATTGTTTAATAATAAATACTTAAATATTGTATATAAATTGGTATTTAATTTCAAAATAAAAGAATAGAGGAGAGAAAAGAACAAGAATGAAGTGTCAAAGACATTGAGTGACCCTAGACCATTAGACCTGGTGACTTGGTGTGCAAGGAATAAAATAGACGGAGATATGACATAGAAAATTGTACAGAAAATATAAGAAAACCCTAGTTTTTATTCATCAATAATTGCATTTTGGGATCTATTTTATTATTTATTATTTATATATCAAATCAATGAATATTGAACATGAACATTATACAAAAAATACAAAGAAAAATACAAAATTTATTCATTCAAAAACAATGCACAATGTGCCCACGGCACAAAATAAAAATACGTAAAGAAAACTTTATAGATCCATATCTTCTTTGTACATACCCAAAATTGACCAAACTCATCTTTATTATTCATAAAATTAAATTATATATTTAACGAAGGTGATTTTATTTAATTTGGAGTTAAGATGCAAAAGTTGACTTTTGGGCCCTATATTCATTGATAATATTTATGTACATAGGTAAATTATACCTATCATATACCTATACATGTTTATTTAAGAAACTAAGTAAGCCGGAAAAATACGATAAAAATATATAAATATGTATTTAAATAAGTTATAGATATGTAAAATATGTAAATAATAGAATAAAAATATAAATGCGAAATAAAATTTAGAATACTCTAAAATACATGTAAATACACCTATGTATATACATGTAAATATTAGTACCTAATAAATTAGCGTATACAAATAAATAAAAATACCCATTAAATTGTTTATAAAATAAGAAACACTTTTCATGTATTGAATTTTATTTAATAATTCCATTTATTACTTAATATTGATTTTACAAGGAATTTATTCCCTGAAATTTTCTGGTTGGTCCACGTGGACCAACCAAAGCGCGTGGACCGTTGATCCTAGGGTCAATTGTCCTTTCTCCTCAGTCACTCTTATCAGAACACATGTACCCCTCTCTTCTCTGATTTTTTGGAGATAATCCACTACTCGAGAAGCCCTGATTTCTTTACCATTTTGTGCCCCTCAACTTCCTCCATTATGTCATGCCCTGATCGTCTCCATTCAATTACGCAATCTCCAGCCATTTCATGATCAAACTGATGAATCCCAATTCATCACTCTTTATTCCTTTATTTTAACTAGAAACCTTAGCCAAATACCATGTAAATGTGTGTAAATATCATAAATTGTCAAAACACATGTATCAAGTAAATATGTATAATTAGCATGTTTTTGTGTCAAAATAAAGGAATAAAGAAACACAAGAAAAAGAGGGAAATATTTAGAATAAATATTGAGTGACCTAATCCCAAGGGAGGGCTCAGCATGGGCCCGACCGCAAAAGATTCCAAGTAGAGAGATAAGGTCAACCATGTGTGTACATAACCCCATGTAAATAAATAAATTTATTTTCCTCAAAAAAATCAAAAGTGTTTCTCATATTTGTACATATTTATAAAAATAAAATAAAAATTAGAAAAATTAAAATAAAAAGAAAAATAATAAAAATCACTTTCCACCTTGTATATATACCATGTACATATGTATATAAACCTATTTATTTAACTAATGTAAATAAATCATAAAAATAAAATAAAAATACCTTTTTATTCCAAATTTTATGTTGTAAATAAATAAAATATAAAATAGGAATAATTGTACAAAAATAAACAATTAAAAATAAAAATAAAAAATACATATGTGTATATACCTATATATAATAATATAATGTAAATATGTTATTTATTTTTCAAAAAAATAATAAAAATTCACTAAAAAATAATTTGAAAAATAATAAAAAATTTTCATGTTTAAACTTTTTCGAAATAAAATCATTTACTAATTTCAAATGATTTTTCAAATAATTAATAAATGGCGGCCTCCCATTGGTCCACGGGGGATTGTTGACCCCCGGTCAACTCTCCCCCAGAACCACCCAGGACGGATCATTCGCCTCGACCCGACTTCGCCTAATTTTCGCACTTTGATCCGACCATCATCAATCGAAACCTCGGGCTCCATTTACAGATCCTTCATCCGAGACCCTCGCTCGGGGTTGATTCTAGGGATCCGAGCTTCACCGTGCCCTTGCACGACCCCATCTTCTTGGATCTTCACCACTATTTAGTCTCAGCTCCGACCGCAATTTCAATCCATCTTTGGCCTTCAACCTCGTCGCCAGTGAGCTCCTCTCTTTCGCCTGAGTGACAGTTGTGTGAGAGAGGGTCGCAGCGAGGCACGAGCAGTCGGGAACCACTGATCCGGCGAGCTTCATCGCCGTGCGCCGTGCAAGGTGCGCTCGAGCCTCTGGCCCCGTCGAGCCATGGAGGCGACGAACCCGGAGGTCCCTGATCTCCAGCCCAGACGATTTCCGCCATCTTTTAGGTCAGATACTCTCTAGGTTTACTTAATTTCAGAAAACCCCCAATTTGCGCCGCCAGCCTTTGCCGGCTAATCCCCATCGCTTCGATCATCCATCTGTTGTTCCGACCACTCTACCACCTTCACCAGACCTCGCTCCACCTTCTCCATCCTTCCATTCACCCTGACTCGCCCCGGAGCAGGTACCTCGCCTCCTCCGTCGTCGCCTCGCCGAAGGGTGCCGCCCCACCTCTTTCACGCACCCATTCCGACCATAACCGGGTCGAGACAATTTTCCCTCGACCCAGTATTCGTTTTGTGATGTTTTGCAGGTCAAAGGACCCCATCTGAGGGTCCAACAGCTGAAGCACAGGTGCTCTAGGAGAGTCTCATCGCCGGAGCATCTCAGACGTTCCCAGCCTCATCGAAGGTGCTCACCAGCTGTGGAAGAGCCCGAGAATCATTTCGCCTATATCAGCAGCGTCTGGGGACCCCTCCACCACGCGTATAGAGCCGGCGAAGTTCGCCGGTGAGCTGTTCTTTGAGGAGGTTCAGCCACCGTCCGATAGAGCCCCTCACCCAGTTTAGATCTTATCCGTCCATTTGCGAGGAGCTAGCAGCCGTCGGATCGCCAGAGGACCTCATCTGGAGCGTTCATCGACAAAGGGGTGGCCGACGCTCTCAGCCATCGGATCTACACGTCACCCCCTCGTCCGTCAGATCCTAATAAGGGGTAATTGCACTTAGGCCCCTATCATTTTCTTATTTATCGTATAGTCCTGTAAATATTAGTTGGCGTTGTTTTTATTTTGGAACAATTGCAGTTCGGATCCTAGGTTTATTTTATTTGCAATTTAGTCCTTGTTTATGTGAGCCACGTGCATCGACACGTGAGGTTTTGGGATATTTGCATGTTTAGTCATGTACTTCCTATGTGTTATTGATGGCATATTTTTAAATAGGAATTACACTTAGGCCCCTCTGTGTTTGAACCACGTGCTACGCGCTTGTTTATGTGGGCCTTTTGCATTCAGGCCCTGAGCTTTCTTTATTTGTTATTATTTGGTTCTGGAAGTATTTTTCTTTGCACTTAGGTCCATGATTGCTGTGTGCCTTGTTTTTATAGACTAAAATATCAAATCAAATCCAAATTTGGTGAAATTTGGATACATGGCTCCTGCCACTATGTAAAAATTTCCCTAAATTTTTGGAACATTTTCGAAGCTTTTTACTATTTTTAAAAATTCGAAAACACGTATTTTTCTTACTGTTTGAAAAAGAAAATCAATTTAAAATATTAAAACTTCTATAAAAATTCTAAAAAAATTAGGGAAGTTTTTGTTGTCTTTTAGCTTCTGTTCAATTTTTAGCTTGTTTGGATTTATAAAACCCAAAAAATTGAAAAACCCCTAAAATCTTCTAAAAATCATTAAAAAATTCTATAAATTCAAAAAAATGCAAATTCTTTTTATGTAGTTTAGTTTTTGCACATATTTTTCATAAAAGATGTCTCCAAACTTTTATAGACCAATTATATTTTTTTAATTGGTCTTTCAAGTCTGGCTGCACAGTGAGTATTTTTTTTTGTCTTTCTCGATTTTTAGAAAATCAAATAAAAATTATAAAATATCCAGAAAGTTACCAAAAACACTTAAAACATAAAAAAACACAAAAATAATTTTAGTTGAATTTTTGGGAGTATTTTTGAGTGCTTGAATAAATTGTTGTTGTTGCTTGATTTCCCTTTTTCTTACAAAATTAAAATACAAAAAATTGAAAACATTTAAAAATCCACCAAAAAGATTTTCTTCTTTATTTTCGATTTTGACTACTTCGTAGGTCGTCTCAGCCATCCCGTGCTCCTTGAGTCCGACCTTGGTCGCTATACCAGGTTAATAAATTAGCAAGACCGCTACTTATTTAGTGGTTCTTATATTTTCTTGTTGACCGAGTCTCTCTATTCGGGTCGCAACGACACCGAATATTTTTACCTTGGCCTGATAGGAGATCCTCATGGATTTTTCGGTCATCATAATGGTGCCGTTGCCGGGGAGCACGGCTTAGTAGTCTTTTTTGATTTTTTTTCGTGGTTTTCTTTTCCGCAGCTTTTTGTAGATATTTGTAGGTATATTTTCTCTACTTTATCTATATTTTTCTGGACTGACACATTTTTGTTTCTCTTTTGTGCGAGGGCCCGAAGATCGAGGTAGCTTTTTCGGAAGCCGAAGCAACCGCGGGAGTTAGAGGAGGCTTTCTTCTTTACGGAACCGCAAGAGAGCGCGAGGAGGAGGACTGAAGTGCGGAAGCCGCGGAATAGCCGCTAAATAACCGTAGAATAGTCGTAGAATTAGCTTAGTTTACTTTCTGCAGAATTATTTCATTGTAATAATACGGGGACACAGACTCGGACACTTGGTTGATATCGGGGTCTGTTTCGCCGAGCACCGGTGTGCTCGGGGGACCTCATCCGGATTTTTGTCGGTTTGGATTTTTAACCATTTATTTACTGCTTATTTGATTTATGCAGTTTTAGCTCTAGCTTAGGAGTTTTCTTTGAATGTGACGTAATTAATTAAGGCCAAATCCGTAATTATCTACATGTTCCTATAGATCGATAATTGGACTTAATTAATTAAATAAGAAAGAAAAAATCAGATTATTTGAGCTCTAGTCCACGTGCCTTGAGGAGTCACATACAACGCATGCAGGATCCATTGTGGCGGACACCGAGTGGCTCCCAAGATAGGACTCTGGAGTTAGGCTTGAGTACCCGCTAATGTTCTTCACGAGTAGAACTACTTTGTTTAGGGCCGGTTTTCGCGTGCATCATATAGGTGGTTTATATTCTGTCTTTATTTTATGCGCGGATCACTCTGCATGTAGACTGTTGGAGTCAGGTACGTATTTCTTACTCTACATGCATCATTGATTCTTGCACATTGGCTTTTTCATCTTCTCCCCCTTATTTTGGACTTAAAATAATCAGGAGAACCGAAAAATTCGTTAGGCAATGTTTGCTTTGAAAAATACCTAAAAAACAAAACCATAAAATTGGGATTGTTAACCAAACTTGATCTTAAAAGACATTGACCTATTAATTTGTCTTGGGAGAGTAATCCCCTCATTGTCTGGTTTGGATGAGCGAGAGAGTGACCAGCATCCTATGCTAGAGCCATATCCGATCTCTTGACAGATTACCGGTTTTTTAGTCAGGACAGTCTGTTAGGAGTATTGGATCCCTATCAGCTCGCTTAATCGCTCTGAAAGACTGTTTGATCACCTAATAAAATAGACAAGATAAAAGACCGATCTCTTACGGTCATCAACTCGGTGTCGAGTAGGTGAATTGGGGGTATTGCTTGACCGATCTTGTTTGTGTTTTCAGATCCCATCCGTTCTCTTCTTCATCTATCTTCTCCTCCAGTCATCTATCTTTCTCCCTCCCACCCTCCCTTCAGTTCTCTTCCTTTTCTGTATCCCTGGATGATGGACCCCCCTCACTCCTTGCCGACTCTTGCGGCTTCTCCATCTTCTTCCCATCAGTCCAGTCCACCTTCGAGGGAGGTTGGATCTCTGACCAACCTCCTGTTCCCTCCCTTCCATCCCTTCCATTACTCTGGGCATGCTGCACTAGACGTCCGTGGAGATTAGATTGAGCAGATGCGAGGCCAGGACGATGCTATTGCTGAGTTGATAGTGCACGTTGCACGTGATTGTAGAGAGCAGATGTGAGTATCAGATGTCTCCTACGCCAGTATGGAGGATGAACAGATAGGACAGGGAGCTCAGTCAGCTTCGACATTAGGTCCATTCATTCTGGATTTGGAGCTTATTCAGAGACTGCCGACATTCTCAGGAGAGGTGCACGAGGAGCCCTATCTTCACCTGTCTGAGTTCAAGGAGTTTTTCCGGACACAGATTTATTCAGATATCACTGAAGAGGAGATGATGCTGAAGACCTTCCCATTACACTTCAGGATAGAGCCATGAGATGGCACCGACGATTGGGAAGGAGATTCGTTACGTGGGGAAACTTACGGTTTGAGTTTCTACAGAGATACTTTCCCCAGCGTAGAGCAGAGATGATGTGGTCCTTGATCACAGAGTTTTCAGTAGACCCCCAGGAGCCACTGCATGAGGCATGGTCGAGGTTTCTTGACCTCTTGAGGAGATTTCCCGAGCACGGACTTTCACTGACTGAACTTATTGAGATCTCCATGCAGGGGATGACCGCGGAGCAGTTAGCACTAGTGATTACCTCATGTGGTGGTTCACACCGCAGTTCCGACATTGACTTACTGGATACCATCTCGAGGTTACTTTCACAGAGACCATCTTCACGAGATACCGTAGTCGGAACAACACATGAGGATGTCGCATATCAGTAGGGTGTGTCGCAGTACATGAGGATACAGACTCTACACACCAGCCCAAGGATTTCGATTCTGCAGCACCAATGAGTACAGAGGACATGACTACTACAGTGGAGGTTCTGACCCAGAGTCTACTCGAGTTCCCGTTAGTTTTCCAGCTAGAGTTTGATTCATCCCCAGAGTTTTCAGTTGACGATTCTTGGATATCAAATCTTCTGATACTCCAAGACATGGAGGAGCCCCAGCTACTACAGCCAGCGATCCAGTCAGTTCAGAGTACATCCCCAGATGATTCAGCTTCTTTTCTGCAGAGACACTTCTCGGAGTCAGACAGATACCCTGACTCAGCTCAGCAGCCACAACTCGATATGGGACACCACTTTGAGAGGCCAGGCATAGAGAGTCCTGTATTTGAGCCTTTTGTCCTCCACTTTGATGAGACAGATACATTTTTTGAGGACCAGATGACAACCAGCATTGCCGCAGAGCGAGGATCAGCCGCAATCACCTTACCAGCCTCCATGATGATGACTAGTACCTTCTCCTGCTTCCAGATTGCCGAGAGCCAGACTTCAGATGATGATGCAGCCCGGTGCACAGAGTGGATACTTAACAGCAGCGCAGATGCCCTTATAGATCATGATCCTCTACTCCTCACTGATGATCTTGCATTTCTCCTCAAGGGTTATCTGCGGGAGAATGCCATACATGATGTGTACTCGGTTTCATTTCCTGAGAGTGTATCCGATCTGTCGGACCACGAAACCGAGTCTTCTGATACTTCGACTTCTGAGTCTTCTCACCTCGACGACCCTCACGAGGATGAGCCGATCCTTGAGATATTCGATGATATGTATGATTTGTCTCTATATTATGCATCGAATATTAGTTTTCTTAGAGAGTCTCCTGAGCTTCACTTTCCACACCTTTTTGAGACACTGATTGATGTGGAGGATTCTATGACTGATCCATCCTTCTTCGCGTTTGATTTCTTCGGCTCTACACTTCTGCTCCAGTCTGAGCCTGAGCCGATGATTTCTTTTGTGCTGCCGGATCCCGAATCATTATTCCCATATCCTTGGCCGGTAGCAGACACCCGCCTGATTGCATACCTGGGTATCATTTATTACATTATTGATTTCACGTAGTTCATACACCATGACTACGATGACAGTACGATATTTGCCTTATAGATGTCATCCTGAACCTTGATACAGCCTTATCCTAGCCTTTGTGCCCAGCTAGGGGCGTAAAATCTGGCGCTTGTTGAGAGGCACCTCAATATTGTACCCTTTTGTATATACATGTTTCGTCTTGGTTTGATCATTCTTGTTGCCGTATTTGTTTTCACCCCAGGTCTCGTATAGGATTATCTTTGCTATACTTAGGATATACCTCATACTAAGTATAGGGGGTGGAAACATCGAGTTGTTCATATCGTTCTGTTTCATTACTCCTGTCGTTGCCTATACTTAAGGATCCTTCACCTTAAGAATAGGGGGACGGATGTCCTCCCATCTTGTAAATATTAGTCTTCTTCGTCTCTTTCTACCCTTGTTTTGCTGCCTATACTTAGGGATATTTCACCCTAAGTATGGGGGGGTAGACTCTATACATCCTTCCACTCAGATTTCCCTGCATGTACAGCTTGCTATACTTAGGATTACTTGATCCTAAGTATAGGGGGAAACACCGAGTCTTCCTTATTCTTCGATTCATCGTTGTATATACCATTCCTTTTCTTTTCCCTATACTAAGCACGCGTTATGTCTTCTTCATCGCTCTTGATCACTCTGAGGACATCGTTTGAGCTATGTATAGGGGGTGTTGTATATATTTCATATATACTTTAGCCATAACTCGTACTTTGTGTGAGTGTGTCAATAAATAAAAATGGCTAAAATCCATAAAAATTAAAAAAAATCCCTTGTACATAAAATTCTTCTTGCACATACCTATTTATTTATAAAAATTATTTTTGTACAAATGATTGTAAAAATCTTTTGTGTAAATAGTTTGTACATATTTTCATATCAAAATTATGTATATAGTACAATTTTTTGTAAAATGTTTGAAAAAAAAAGTTTGCAAAAACCTTGTGTAAATTGTTGTAAATATTTTGCAAAACTTCGCATTCATGCATACATCCATGTTTTCAAACATTTTTCAAAAATTTTGCACATGTGTAAATATTTGTAAAATTGCATCTTTGTATATACTTGTACAGTTTTTCCAAATCATAGTTGACATTTAAACTAACCTGGAATTAAATTGACAAATGGAGCTTGGTTAAGACCTTAATCCACCTAATTATAAGAGGAACCTTATAGGGCTTAGGATTGAGACTTTTCAGGTCCATTGGGACCTAATTCTTTGAGTACTAGGCTATGAGCATATGTCATCTTGATGAGCCTAAGTAGAGAACTTAACAACACACGCATGACTCTCAGAGATAATGGCTTTACTTGCACCAGCACTTTATACATAGCTCTCCACGGATGAGGTGGTGAGGAGGCAGTTTCCTTTGGCTTGGGGTAGCATATGAGGGTAGTACTTCTAGGAGGAACCTCTCTTCTTCTTCTAGTGAAGGAAGTGCGTCTCAACTTGGTCTGGTGGTTATGAAGTCTAAAGACAGAAGCTGTGGGTTGCAATAAAGCTTCAAAAGAAGGATAGTCTACTGGCTCAAGAGGAAAAACTCCTTGTATATATGCTGCACCATGTAGATATGTTGTACATATGCACATGAAAAAAAATGTGCAAAAAGAAAAGAACTCCAAAAAAGTGGTGGGTCGAATTGAAAATTTAATAATCCCACCGTAGTGTACATAGTCAAATAAAGCAAAGCTTATGTTATACATGACCATCTCATGAAGCTTGCAGCGGGAGACTCAGCTACACTGGTTAGAGCTCCCAAGGATACATGGCTACACTGGTCATGGTCCATTCTCTTCTTCCCTCTCTTCTTGAGCCCGGTTGCACTTGAACTTAGAAGGGAATACCTTGCTTCTCGAGGAAAGAGTTGCTAGACTGAGGCATTAGAGTTACCGGGTTGAGGGAGGTTGTTTCTTTATTACTTCTGAGGTGGGGAGCTACATATCACTTACACCGTACAAGGAAAGATTCATGGTCATTAGAGTTTGTGTATGTAGACTTATTCTGATCTGGTTTATTGAGGAGTCTTGACAATAGAGTGGTGGAACTTAGAGGCTGTTAAGTTTTAAGCTTAAGTCCGATTAAGGTTCCGACAAATTAATAATCCAAAGGTCTGACCGAGCTCCATATTTCAATATAATGAAGGAAAGTTTAATAATCAACCTTGATTTCCTCTCTTTTTCTTTTCTTTTCTTTTGCACTTCTTTTTCAAATAAGTGTTTGCTAAGGGACTAGCAAAAGTAAAGTATAGGGGGATGATGAATCCCAATTCATCACTCTTTATTCCTTTATTTTAGCTAGAAACCTTAGCCAAATACCATGTAAATGTGTGTAAATATCATAAATTGTCAAAACACATGCATCATGTAAATATGCATAATTAGCATGTTTTTGTGCCAAAATAAAGGAATAAAGAAACACAAGAAAAAGAGGGAAATATTTAGAATAAATATTGAGTGACCTAATCCCAAGGGAGGGCTCAGCATGGGCCTGACCGCAAAAGAACCCAAGTAGAGAGAGATAAGGTCAACCATGTGTCTACATAACCCCATGTAAATAAATAAATTTATTTTCCTCAAAATAAAAATCAAAAGTGTTTCTCATATTTTGTACATATTTATAAAAATAAAATAAAAATCAGAAAAATTAAAATAAAAAGAAAAATAATAAAAATCACTTTCCACCTTGTATATATACCATGTACATATGTATATAAACCTATTTATTAAACTAATGTAAATAAATCATAAAAATAAAATAAAATACCTTTTTATTCCAAATTTTATGTTCTAAATAAATAAATAATAAAATTGGAATAATTTTACAAAAATAAACAATTAAAAATAAAAATAAAAAATACATATGTGTATATATCTATATATAATAATAATATAATGTAAATACGTTACTTATTTTTCAAATAAATAAATAAAATTCACTAAAAAATACTTTGAAAAATAATAAACTTTTTAGAAATAAAATCATTTACTAATTTAAAATGATTTTTCAAATAATTAATAAATGGCAGCCTCCCATTGGTCCACGGGGGATTGTTGACCCCCGGTCAACTCTCCCCCCAGGACCACCCAGGACGGATCATTCGCCCCGACCCGAGTTCGCCTAATTTTCGCACTTTGATCCGACCATCATCAATCGAAACCCCGGGCTCCATTTACAGATCCTTCATCCGAGACCCTTGCCCGGGGTTGATTCTAGGGATCTGAGCTTCACCGTGCCTTGCCTGACCCCATCTTCTTGGACCTGCACCACTATTTAGTCTCAACTCCAGCCGCAATTTCAATCCATCTTTGGCCTTCCCCCTCGTCGCCAACGAGCTCCTCTCTTTCGCCTGAGTGGCAGTTGTGTGAGAGAGGGTCGCAGCGAGGCACGAGCAGCCGGGAACCACTGATCCGACGAGCTTCATTGTCGTGTGCCACCGCAAGGTGCGCCCGAGCCTCTAGCCCCGTTAAGCCATCGAGGCGACGACCCCGGAGGTCCCTGATCTCCAGTCCAGACGATTTCCACCATCTTTTAGGTCAGATACTCTCCACCGCGCGTATCGAGCGGGCGAAGTTCGCCGGTGAGCTGTTCTTGGAGGAGGTTCAACCACCGTCCGATAGAGCCCCTCGCCCAGTTCAGATCTTGTCCGTCCATTTGCGAGGAGCTAGCAGCCGTCGGATCGCTAGAGGACCTCATCTGGAGCGTTCATCGACGAAGGGGTGGCCGACGCTCTCAGCCATCGGATCTACACGTGGCACCCCTCGTCCGTCAGATCTTAATAAAGGGGTAATTGCACTTAGGCCCCTGTCATTTTCTTATTTGTCGTATAGTCCTGTAAATATTAGTTGACGTTGTTTTTATTCTGGAACAATTCAATTAGGACCCTAGGTTTATTTTATTTGCAATTTAGTCCTTGTTTATGTGAGCCACGTGCATCAACACGTGAGGTTTTGGGCTATTTGCATGTTTAGTCATGTACTTCCTATGTGTTATTGATTGCATATTTTTAAATAAGAAATTACACTTATGCCCCTTTGTGTCTGAACCACGTGCTACGCACGTGTCTATGTGGTCTTTTTACATTCCAAGCCCTGAGCTTTGTTTATTTGTTATTATTTGGTTCTGGAAGTATGTTTCTTTGCACTTAGGTCTCTGATTGTTGTGTGCCTTGTTTTTATTGAATAAAATACCAAATCAAATCCAAATTAGGTGAAATTTGGCCCCTGCCACTGTGTAAAAATTTCTCTAAATTTTTGAGACATTTTGGAGGCTTTTCACTATTTTTACAAATTCAAAAACATGTATTTTTCTTACTGTTTGAAAACGAAAATCAATTAAAAATATCAAAACTTCTCTAAAAATTCTAAAAAAATTAGAGATAGTCAGTTTTGTTGTCTTTTAGCTTCTACTCAATTTTTAGCTTGTTTGGATTTATAAAACCCATAAAAATATAAAAACTCCTAAAATCTTCTAAAAATCATTAAAAATTCTATAAAATTCAAAAAATACAAACTCTTTTTTCTATAGTTTAGTTTTTTTGTACATATTTTTATAAAAATTGTCTCTAGACTTTTATAGACCTATTATATATTTTTAATAGGTCTTTCAAGTCTGGTTGCACAGTGAGTACTGTTTTTCACATATTTCGATTTTTATAAAATAAAATAAAAATTATAAAATCTCCAAAAAATTACCAAAAACACTTAAAAACATAAAAAAAACACAAAAACAATTTTATTTGAATTTTTGGAGTATTTTTGGGTGCTTAAATAAATTGTTGTTGTTGCTTGATTTCCCATTTTCTTACAAAATTAAAAATACAAAAAAATGAAAACATTTAAAAATCCCACCAAAAAGATTTTCTTCTTTATTTTCGATTTTGACTACTTCGTAGGCCGTCTCGGCCATCCCGTGCTCCTTGAGTCCGACCCTGGTCGCTATACCAGGTTAATAAATTAGCAATGATGGCTACTTGATTTTCATTGATTTATCTTCTTATTTGGTGGTCCTTATATTTTCTCGTTGACCGAGTCTCTCTATTCGGGTCGCAACGACACCGAATATTTTTACCTTGGCCCGATAGGGAGATCCTCGTGGATTTTTTCGGCCATCACAAACCTCACCCGAGATTTGTCTATAAATAAACCCTCCATACTACTTTTTTATTTTTTATCCTCGTTTCTTGCATGTAACCCCAATAGGACCTCCATATATAGCCTCCTTGATTACACCATCGAGCTCCATGCCTTGTTGGTGTGGATAAAGGTGTAGAATGACACGATCCAAGTTTTGTCGGATCTCCATCGGTCAGGTTTCTTTGCCCTGTGTTTCCCACATGTATGAGATTCTTAGATTAGGTATACTTTTTGCATTTAATGTCCTTAACATAGATTAGATGTTATCTTAATCAATTAGTCATCGGTTTAGTTTAATTTTAAAAATTAAAATCGCTTCAGCACTAGGCTCCAACCCCAATTCATCGTTCTCTGACTGTGCCCGACCACCATTTTACCTCTCTCTCACTCCCCATTCGCTTCTTCACTTTTATCCTCCATTTTTACCTCAGGTTCTGCATGAATCCGAGCCGCTGAGCTCCCTCTCCTCCGTCGTTGTCGGAGCTTCTTCGTTCCACTCATCCACTAGCGCAATAGCTTCAGTAGTGGGATGATGAAATAGCCCTCAGTCCCCTCATACTTTTTGTGCAGATGTTGGGTTTTGAAATCCAATCGGGAGATGAGTCCAAGCCCAAGTCATGAGCTCCAGGTTGATAGAGCTCCAGGCCCCATCCGATGGGGATTAGATCTTTCTAAGGGTACCATCTATCGCGTAGAACTCACAGAAAGCTGAAGCGACCGTCAATGAGGTGATTGGTGGCCATAGGACGAAGATACATCCGATTAAAGGTCGGGGAAGAAGACAGTCTTCCATGTTCTTCTAGTGACCCTCCCAACCATCGGATCGAGCCTGAGCTCCAGGTCTAATCTCAATTATTAGATCAAAGGCGGACCTTCGCCCTCCTCTACAGCCGATCACGCCACGTGGAAACAGCTCCACCATCTGATCATGCCTTTGAGGGGTAAATATTTAGTAACCTCTTATCTTTTTGTATTTAATAATAGATCTTGTAAATATTAAGTATCACTTTATATTTTTTGTAAAAATTTTATGGACCCCCTGAAACTTGTTGGACATTTGCCAGCTTACCTTATGTGGCAACCCACGTGAGGTGAGCAAATTGCAAGGAACCCTTCCAGGTTCCTATATTTGCATTTGGTACTAAAATTGTAAAATACATGTTGACTTTTTGGTATTTTTGCACAGCACCCTTGCACTTTGTTTTTATTACAAAAAATACCCCTATCAGTATTGTAATTATTATTTACATTTCTATTTTTTCTTAAAATAGATCTTGTTCTTATAAATTCTTGGAAAAGTCATAGTAAATGCATGATATGTTGATTGCACCTGCCATGACTTTTATTTAGCATTTTTTGCAATTTTCTGTTTGCTAAAAATCATTTAGGAGTTATTTATTCCATGTTTGCTTGAAAAAATATAAAAGATTATAAATTGGGAAAAATGAGGTTGTCCCCATGGGGAGCCAACATGGTCGCCCCCACCCCATTTTTCGCAAAAATTTTTTATTTTTTTGGGAAAATATCACCATGTATATTCATCCATATATTCATCCTATATGTCATTTGAATTTTGTCAGAAACAGAGACTTCTACGACCGCCATCCAGACGTCATTTTTTTAACAGTCGCAGGATTTTTTAAATCGACCCTGTCTGGATGGAGGCCGTAGGTGTCTCTGTTTCTAACGAAATTCGAATGGCATATAAGAGGAATATAGAGATGAATATACATGGTGATATTTTTCAAAAAATAAAAAAATTACCCAAAAATGGGGCAGGACAGTGATGAATCTTCATTTCATCATCTTTATTCTATCATTTTGGCCTTAAAAACCCTAGTAGATACGTGTAAATAGCGCTAATCCATGCATTTTATCATCCATGCATTATTGTGTAAATATTGTATAAATCACGGTTTTTAAAGCCAAAATTATAGAATAAAGAAAAGAAAAAGAATAAAATATTGTAAATATTTTATGACCCGAATCCCCGAGACCTAGGCATCTCGATGACTAGGTCGACAAGGAATAAAGTAGGGGGAGATAAGGGCCAAATACAATAAAAATACCTTTTCTTTAAATTCATTCTTCATTCATTTTGGGACCTATTATGGTTCCACTTTTTATAACTCAAATAAAGAAACTTTGTACATGAAAGTTGTAGATAATTAAATAAAGAAAAATACAAAATTGATTTCATACAAAAATAATGTACAGATAAAAAGATATGATCTGAATAAGATTCCAGAATCCCAACTTCCCAGACATGTATCACCCTAATAAAAACTCGAAATATACCAAACTCACCTTTAAATGTATATAATTTCAAATAAGCTATTTAATGAAGTCTGGTTTCATATTTTTCGGAGTTACGGTTTGAAAGTTGAGTTTTGGACCCCACTTGTATACTTGTACAGATTAAAATATTCATTTTTTATTATCTATTCATTATTTTTATAATTTTAAATTTTTATAATTTTGTAAATATTATTTATAATAAAGTTGTATATTAAAATCAGAATAAAAACTCAAAAAAATGCAAAATAAAATACTTGTACATAACACCTAGGTATAATACCTATACATATACCTATATTATTAACATTTCTATTTTATTAAGTGTACAAAATACATCAGAAAAATAAAATAAAAATATATTTAAGTGTATAAATATACTTTGTAAATTTATAAAATAATAAATAAAAATAAATAAATTAAATGTACAAAATAAAAATAAAATATATAGATAAATATACTTATATAGCCTATAAAAGGTAACTTGTAAAAGAATACCTCGAAAAAAAATAAATAAAAATCACAATAAAATAATTTACAAAATATTAACTTTTTTATTTAATAACCAAAAATTAATAAAATCATTTTCTATTTTTAAATGATTTTTCTAATATTTTTTTCAGGGCTTTTTCCTGGTTGGTCCACGTGGACCAACCAGGAGGCAGTAAACGTTGACTCAGGTCAACTAGTCGTCCTTTGCCCTACGCCCTTTGTCAGACCTTCCCGTGACCCTCTTTTTCTCGATTTTTTTCCATAAATCCGTTGCTCGAGGAAGAGAGGACCCTTAACAAGATTTGTTCACTGTAGCACCATGATTCTCGCAGGCTCTGCAGATTGCCCCAGATTCGTCTCCTTCGATCTGTACCTCGCCTCGAAGGGAGCTCTATCCCCACTCCTTCAAAACCACCCCCCGATTTCCTTTCATTTTTTGATCCCTCTTCCTCCATCATTCACCGATCCTTAGGGAGTCCATCGAGTTCCTGGTGACAGCAGCGATTCAAGGAACCCGTTCACGTGAAGTTTGGCGTTGAATCGAGGTAGATCTAGTCCCCTTGCCGGAGTTCCGCCGCGAGCTCGCTCCGTCGTCTTTGGTGAGCCTTCCTCCCTTCTTTTTCCATTTTCTTGTAGCTTAAGTTTATCTTAGGTTAGGTCTATAACAGTTTATCATTCCGATTGGTATCTTGTCATGAATCCGCTCTCGATTCCACAGCGGAGCTCCGCTCCGCCTCCGATTTCCGGCCTCCTTCGTCATCCACAGCCTACGCGATCACCTCCATCTCCTTCTATGTCACTCTGTCATCACGAATCACCCCATTACTCATCTCGACCTCGCTCAGATCGAGCTTTTCGAGCTCTGTTCTCCGCCACGTATCGGAGCTCTTCGCCGGACCTCCATTTCGCACCCATTCACCTCCATTTTACGCCAATCGCTTCGCTTTTTGTTTCCGCTTCTAACCCTACAGAGAGGAGCCCAAGAGGAGGCTCTATCGAGCCTCGACAGTCCAGAACCACCCTTGTCCGAGCATCTCAGGCCATCTCAGCTCCGATTGAGATGTTCATTCGACGCGGACGATTCCCAGGACCATTTTGCCCTCGGTTCGGCTTGGGGGAGGCCGTGTGTCGGCCGGAATCAGCGATCCAAGCAGCTCCAGTCCGGTGTTCTTCGTGAGCCTCTTTGCACCGTCAGATCAAGAACATGTCCCAGAAGCTACAGCCACTGTCCAATCGCATCTAGTCCTACGCCCGTTTGATCTTCATCGCCTCGCATCCCAGCCGTCCATCAGCGCCTCATCCTCAACCCTTGGATGCGCCACGTTGATAAGTGATCCGCTTCCAACTGTACGATCATTTCCTGGGTAATTTACACCGAAGACCCAATGGCTTTTAGTATTTGCATTTATACCCCTATGCGTATGTATTATAAATATGTTTTGGTATTTTGCATTGAGAACCCTCCGGCTTCTTGAAATTGCACTTATCCCCTGTGAACAACAGAACACGTGCTTCGCGCGTGAATTTTTTGGTAAAATTGCAACCAAGCCCTTGACTTTCTGTGTATTTACATTTATGCCCTTGCTAGTAGAGTAGTTTCTCTTTGTTGTCTTTATTTAATTCATGCATCTAAACAACTCTAAAAATCATCAAAAAATCAAGTTAAGCTCTTGTTTGATTGCTCTTCCTTGCCATATTATTATTTTGCAAATTTATCGCATTTTCATATTATATAAAAATTCAAAAACATGCAATTTTGCTACTATTTGCATTAGAAAACCCATAAAAATTAAAAAACATCTCAGAAAAATTCCCAAAAAAATATATTTGCCTATTTTAGTGTCTTTTAGATCCAGATCAAAAATCACTAAATTACAAAAGAAAACTCTTAAAACTATAAAACCCCAAAAATCTTCTAAAAATCTTAAGAAGTGTACAAAAATCCTAGAAATACAATTTTAGTTTCTGTATTTTCCCTATTTTATTGTCTTTAGTTTAAAATTAATTTGAGGAATTTTGGACATTGTTTGATATATTTCATCCTCATTTTAATTCGACCAGTAACTTTATTCACTTTTTACTAGTATTTTTGCCTTTAAAAATACCAAAAATTAGGAAAAATATAGAAAAAATCTCAAAAACATTAGAAAATTATAAAAAGACCAAAAACATTTTATTTCTCATATTTTGAGCATTTTTAACCTATTTTTATCTCTCTCTCTCTCTCATTTCTAGTGTATATATATTTCATATATATTTATTATACCTTTATTAAAAAAGAGAAAATACAAAAAAATATTAAATATAAAAATAAAATATAAAATCAGTAAATCAAAAATCAAAATATAAAAACACAAAATCAAAAACCCACCAAAAAAATTCCACTTGGCTAAGGACGTATTCACGACATAAGACATTTGACTTGACCTTTCGTCTGCTTACTTTACTCCGTGCTTCCTGTGTTCGACCCCTACTTGCTTTCCCACTGTACATTTTTAGTAGGGTATAATAAATTTTAATCCTTGCTCTTGATTGCTTGATTGATTGTGTGGGTTAATTGTTGATCAACGTGAAGGCTTGAGCAGTCGCCTCAACAACAGTGAGTTTGAATTGTCAGACCATTATTTAGCGGCTCTCGTCTTCTCGTTTTTCAATGGCGCCGTTGCCGGGGAGCATCGTCTTGTAGAGTAGACTTGTGTCTGTTTACTAGCTTAGCCAATCCTGCTTATCTTATCTTGTTGCATATTAATTTTGGAATTGTCTGACATCTCTTTATTGTTTTCTTGCGAGGGACCACTGACCGAGAGGATCGCCTGGGGGATCCTGAGCAGCCTTGGAGGAGGAGCCGGCTATTCTATCCTAGCTGGCAGGAGAGAGCATGAGGACTTGACAGAGAGAAAGGATAGTTAGGTTTTCAGTCTTTTTGTGAGAGAGAGACATTTGATTAATTGTAATAATACAGGTACCTTGGACTCCTTGGACACTCTGGCCCAATTTCCAAGTGTTTGTTTACTTGGGGGCTCACCGCAATTTTGGTGCGTTTTTACCGCTTGTCATTTTCCGCTCTTGTTTTCTTTCCTTACTTTTTTGGAATGAGCCCTTAGTTTTTAGGATTGCTTGATCGTGTAATTAAGGCCAAACACCTAACAACCATTGCATGTACCTATAGTCTTAGCGTTTGGACTTAGATATAATTAATTGTTAAAACATATAATTTGAAACCACCGAGCTGTGAGAGTCCCCGTACAGCGCTGGCAGGGACCCATTGTGGTGGGCACCGAGGGGATTCCAAGACCGGACTACTAGGTTTCTCTTTGTGTGTTTTAGCATTTGGTTCTTCACGCTAGCAATTGCCTTCTTAGGATGATTTCTGTGTGCATATCGGCATATAGTATAGGTTTATAAATTTATGTTCTGCATCCCGCATGGAGAGAGCAGGAAGCACTGTAAGTCTTCTATTGGGCATTCATCATTTAGGCACTAAGTTGAGATTTCCATCTTAGTTCGCCTTCCATTGCTTTGTCGAACTTCTCCCTCTATTTTTGGATCAATAGGAATCAAAGAAAGACAAAAATGTTAGGCGCTTGTATTGAATTGACTCAAAACAAGTGATAACATAAAAAAATAAAAAAGGGACTGCTAAAAATACTTGACCTTAATAAAATTGATTAATTGGACTCATTGCCTTGGGGTGAGCAAAAGCCCTCATTTGTTTTCAGGTTGCATGGGAAGGTTTCCTTCCAAGTGAGGTGAGCGACGTTGTAAGGATTAGAGCCTAAACCCAGTCGGTGGCTGTGATGAATCCACGATTCATCATCTCAATTATCTTGATCTTAGAAAAATCCCGAGTAAAAGCTCATAAAAATGTACATAAAATCAATAAATTAACAAAATAACTCTTGTAAATAAAACACACTAATTATTGTATATTAGATTGTACAAAATGAATTACACATAAAAAGCCGCAAAAATCAAAGGAGTTTTATACATGTAAATAGCCCAAAACTTCATCTATTTTTAATAATTTCTTTCAACTCCTTTTTGTCTAATTCTTTCTCCAAGTGTTCATATCAATGTATATAAAGGCACAGAAATACAAAACAAAATTTACCTCAAATAAGTGCCCTTAGATCCCAAAGAGAAAAAGCTGTAAAGACCAACTTCCAAGCTAAATTCTCGCTCCGTATGAACCCCAAATTCACCAAACTCACTTTTAAAGTTCAAGTTAGAAAATTATCTATCCAACGGAAGTGGTTTCATTAAAATCGGAGCTCATTTGCAAACGTTGGGTTTTGGGACCTAGATGTACATTGTATATGATGTACATATTCATTCCTTCTTCATTTTTTTATTACTAAAAATACAAAAATATCATGATTGTGTTGTATTTTAATTGTAGTATTTTATTGTATTTTACCATTGTAAATATCTCTTATTAAAAGAAAAAAAATACATATTAGAAAAGTAAAAAAATATGTACATGTTGTTTGTCTTCCCTTGTAAATTCTCCACAATTTATTTTCTTCTTTTATATTCTATTGTAATTAAAGTAGCCAACTTTATTTCATTTATTTATTTATTTATTTTCCATTCTCTACAATAACCACCATTCAACTCTTTACCACCAACCTCCATTCAACTCCACCATTTTTAAACCTCCCATTCAACTCCATTAATAATATAACCTCCCACCACTTTAATAACCTCTCATTTCATCTTCTTTATATACATTCCATCCTCCTCAATTTGCACTTGATCCATCTTTATGTGAGGAGAGCCTAGTTCCCTGAGTTGAATCGGTGACAGCAACGCAACCGCGGTCGAGCGACGACGGCCCTCTCTCCGGTGAGATCCGTTGGTTTTTTTTGCCAACATCGCAGCCGCAACCGCGCGCTGCTCGAGCTCATCGCACGCCGGCGATTGGAGCGAAGACCATGCTCTCGTGAGCACTCCATAGGCGACCGTCCATCTTAGGTAATTTTTCTTCTCATTTTATTATCTTGTCATTTTTGCATTTTTTTAGCACAACATTTCACCTCCCAAAAATCCAACATTTGTTTATATCCTCATCTTTATCACCATCATCATCATATCATTTCCATCCCCCTTCTTTTTGTGTACTTATTTCATGTCTAAAGAAAATTAAAAAAAAGATAAAAAAATTAAAAAAAAAGATCCCTTTTATTACAGCAGAAAATTTTAAAAAAAATAAAAAAAAACAAAAAAAAATAAAACACGCAGCAGCGGTGGGGGGAAGTTCCCACCGCCGCCGCCCAACCATCACCGTCCCCGCTACAGCCGGCGGTTGCCGCCGCAGCAGCGCCGCCGCGCGCGGCCAGCGCTCCATTGCCACCAGCAACGCGACCACGCGCGGCTGCTTCGCCCGCCCGCGCCGACCGCAGTCTCCCCCGCGCAGTCGTGCGCGGCCGCGCCCCCTTCCCCGCGCCCCAGCCAGTCGCGGCCCCTCTCGCCGCCGCCTCCAGCCAGGTGCCACCGCGCGGCCGCGCGCGCGTTGCACCGCCGCGCCCTCGGCCTACCGCCCGCCGCCGCCGATCCCACCTTCCCCCTTTGGGTTCTTCTCCCATCGGGTCCAGGAGGAAGAAGGAGAAGGTAGCTTCTATTTTTTTCTATTTTGTAAAAATTGTATAACTTTTTTGTAAAGTTTCTAATATTGCATAACAGTCCCTGTATATATTTGCTTTGTAAATATTGTTTTCTGTGTTGCACAATTACCCCTGTGTTTGTACTTGAATTTGGACCTTGTTTTGGCATCCTTTTATTTAAAGAAAAATAGCATTGTGTGGAGCAACTTATTCTCTGTCATCTGAGTACTTATTTTTATTTTTGTGAGATATTGTTAATTAATTAAAATTATGCAACTGAACTTTTGCATATTTTACCCAATCTGGACTCTTAAAATTATATCTCACACACGGTTGTTCTAAAAATTCCACAAAATTTATATGTGATGCCTTGATGGTTAATTTACTTTCCATATTTCAACCAAAATGGAGATGTTTTGTGCCTGAAATAATTTGTAGAGTGAATTTAGTATTTGATTTTTAATTTAATCCACGTATATCTTTTTTGCGAAATTTAAAGACTTTCATATGCCACATGAAAATATCTACTTGAAATAATTTGCACTTTGATTAATTTGATAACCTGGATTAATTAGGAATTAATTACTCACTGTCTCTCTATTTTCACTAAAAAATCCATAAAAAATTTATAACTCATCAAAAAATTCCAAAAAAATATTGTAGTCTCCTTGCATCATGTTTTAGTTCCAGTAATTTTTTCAAGATTTTTGCTTACTGTTTGTGTGAGAAATTACGAAAAAAACCATAAAAAGTACGTATTTTTCCTTGTTGCATTTTAACCCCTAAAATTACAAAAAAGTGTTTTGTTTTCATCTCTGGATTAGGACTTTAGGAAAAATATAATTTGGCTGAATTGGACTAATTTGACATTAAAATTAATTTGGCCTTTTTGTGTGTTTTCTAAGTGTCATAATTCACCCGCATTTGCATTTGCATTTGTTCTTGCATTAAAAAAATCTAGAAAAATACCACTTGGAAATCTAGATCTTTATTTTCAAATTAAACCCAAGTTGTTCCTTTGCCTCCCTGTGTTCGACCCCGGACTTGTCCGGACACTCTTCACGGAGATCCTTCTCTCGGTTCTGACCGAATCGCTAAGTACACGTACCACAACGAACACGAATTATTTATCGTATTTAGCGACTCGTCAGATGAAGTTTGGCAAAGTGAGGCGAGATTACGTGCGTCTATAATGTAGTGTGTCCTACCTACGATCAAGCACATAAAAATATGAAAAAAAAATAAAAACCGCTCAAAGAGCTGCTCAAAGAGCGGCTAGCTGGGGCACGGGGAAGGGGGCGGGGCCGCGCACGGCTGCGCGGGGGAGACTGCGGTCGGCGCGGGTGGGCGAAGCGGCCGCGTTGCTGGTGGCGATGGAGCGCTGGCCGCGCGCGGCGGCGCTGCTGCGGCGGCAACCGCCGGCTGTAGCGGGGCCGGTGATGGTTGGGCGGCGGAGGTGGGAACTTCCCCCCACCACTGCTGTGTGTATTATTTTTTTGTTTTTTTTTATTTTTTTTTAATTTTTCTGTTGTAATAAAAGGGATCTTTTTTTATTTTTTTATCTTTTTTTTAAATTTTCTTTAGACAGGAAATAAGTACACAAAAAGAAGGGGGATGGAAATGATATGATGATGATGGTGATAAAGATGAGGATATAAACAAATGGTGGATTTTTGGGAGGTCAAATGATGTGCTAAAAAATGCAAAAATGACAAGATAATAAAATGAGAAGAAAAATTACCTAAGATGGGCGGTCGCCTATGAAGTGCTCACGAGAGCATGGTCTTCGCTCCAATCACCGGCGTGCGATGATCTCGAGCAGCGTGCGGTTGCGGCTGCGATGTTGGCAAAAAAACCAACGGATCTCACCGGAGAGAGGGCCGTCGTCGCTCGACCGCGGTTGCGTTGCTGTCATCGATTCAACTCAGGGAACTAGGCTCTCCTCACATAAAGATGGATCAAGTGCAAATTGAGAAGGATGGAATGTATATAAAGAAGATGAAATGAGAGGTTATTAAAGTGGTGGGAGGTTATATTATTAATGGAGTTGAATGGGAGGTTTAAAAAATGGTGGAGTTGATTGGAGGTTGGTGGTAAAGAGTTGAATGGTGGTTATTGTAGAGAATAGAAATTAAATAAATAAATGAAATAAAGTTGGCTACTTTAATTACAATAGAATATAAAAGAAGAAAATAAATAGGGGAGAATTTACAAGGGAAGACAAACAACATGTACATATTTTTTTACTTTTCTAATATGTATTTTTTTGTCTTTTTAATAAGAGATATTTACAATGGTAAAATACAATAAAATACTACAATTAAAATATAACACAATCATGATATTTTTGTATTTTTAGTAATAAAAAAATGAAGAAGGAATGAATATGTACATGATATACAATGTACATCTAGGTCCCAAAACCCAACTTTTGCAAATGAGCTCCGATTTTGATGAAACCACTTCCGTTGGATAAATAATTTTCTAACTTGAACTTTAAAAGTGAGTTTGGTGAATTTGGGTTCATACGGAGCGCGAATTTAGCTTGGAAGTTGGTCTTTACAGTTTTTTCTCTTTGGGATCTAAGGGCACTTATTTGAGGTAAATTTTGTTTTGTATTTTTGTGCCTTTATATACATTGATATGAACACTTTGGAGAAAGATTTAGACAAAAAGGAGTTGAATGAAATTATTAAAAATAGATGAAGTTTTGGGCTATTTACATGTATAAAACTCCTTTGATTTTTGTGGCTTCTTATGTGTAATTTATTTTGTACAATCTAATATACAATAATTAGTGTGTTTTATTTACAAGAGTTATTTTGTTAATTTATTGATTTTATGTACATTTTTATGAGCTTTTACTCGGGGATTTTGCTAAGATCAAGATATTGAGATGATGAATCGTGGATTCATCACCCCCCTATACTTAAACTTTGCTAGTCCTCGAGCAAATAAAGAATGAATAAGTTGGGTTAACCTCTGACTGTGCATGTGAATACAAGACTTGATCTGTTCAAGAACTCTCAGTTTTAGAGATCCTAAAATTCTAAGCTGAACCAAGCTCTAGTCAAAAGGTATCCAATTTCCCTAATCATCAGACTCTCTTGTATACATATATAGTAGGGATATGACTTTAAGTGTTGACCGCAGTTACAAGAGTAGAGTCACGTCACCCAAGGTTCCAGTCCAAGAGACTCTCCTAAGGACCCGATCCTCAACACCAGGGAATAAACCATTTCTTGCATCCAATCCACCGTCTCTTTAGTTGTCAGACTTGAAAGTGTAGATGGAAGGCCAGTTGATGGAGGGCATAGGATTGTGTCATTTCTTCTCTCCCTCTCATTGGAACAAGGATCCTCTCGAGTGCCTTATTACTCAACGCATTTTTTTGGTGTTGATCAGTGCGTCCGTCAAGAGAAGTTGGAGCCGTCTGCACTTGTTTTCCTGAGAATACACCAGGGTGTGCCTTTTTTGAGTATCTATTATACCTTCTACACCCAGACTTGTAGCATTTACGATGCAGAGCCCTTTTTTGGTGCAAGCCCGACTCCTGGTCCTAATAGCGGTGGTCCAAGTGGACACTTTTGAAATGGTTGGGAGCGCTCGCCTTTGGTGTAAGATCTTTGATAATTGACTTTGTGGAATGAGAGCTTTTCTTTGACATTTCTTTGCTTTGTAGTATTTTGGCTAGCTCCACTGCTTTTACCAAGAGTTGGCGCACACTGATCAACATTTTTTATGTTATCACACCCTGGCACATAGGTAAATATCAAGAGATAGTACAAGAACCATGTTCTCATACTGGCTAAAGATGCTGACACTCAGGTTTCATGAAGCCTTCATTGATTTTATCCCATCCTCGAGCATCATTAAATAAAGTCCAAACTCAAATCCACCATCCCAGTTCCTCAAGTGAAATTTCAACTCATCTCATCATAACTGTAGTCGTGTATGTGAGGTGCTGATCATATTCTTAAGGTAGAGACTAAGCATGCAATATAGCACACAAATCTTTCAAACTAGGGAAATGTGAATAATTAAGTCCAAGAACCTAATGACTAAGGCTGGTTAACTCAAAATCTCAAGACCTCATAAACCAAGTGTTCTTGAACATCACTAGTCTTGTGTGAAAGTGAATGTGTCAGGGGTTAAACCAACTTATTAGTTAGTTTTTTGTGATTTTTTCAAAGTTTCAGAAAAAAGTTTTTTTTTTCAAAAAGATTTTTTTCTTTGAAAAGTTTTTTATTTAAAAGTTTTTTTAAAAAGTTTTTTTACAAAGGTGTTTTTTATCTTTATTTTTTTTGAAAAATATAGATAAATAAGAAAGGAAAAAAAATTTAGAGCAAATAAGAAAAGAGAACAAAAAAAACTTTTTTTGAAAAGTTTTTTTACCCACCCCATAATTATTGTATAATATATACAAAAATACGTGAAAGTACGAGCTATGGGTAAAGTATATATGTAATATATACATGCCCCCCTATACTTAGCATGTGTTATGTCCTCATGGCACAAGAAGCGAGAAAAAGACATAGCTCGTGCTAAGCGTAGGATGACTAGAATAATAAAGAGTATAGAAGTCGATCCGCCCCCCTATACTTAGGCTTTGGTCAGCCTATGTGTAGAAGAAGAGCAAAAATGGGGCGGACGAGGTCAAGAGGAGAAATGGATGAGTATGTACACACAACGGGCATCGGCTCCCCCTATACTTAGGCTCTTGGTAAGCCTAAGTATAGGACAAGAGTAAGTGTAAGAACCGATGTGATCTGGAGAATATACAAAGAAGGGCGAATGTACAAGAGGAATGAATCTTCTAAGATGTTGAATCTTGATGATGCATCTTCATGATGAGTAATATGATGTATCTGCTCCGTGCTCGCTCTGCATGAAGTTGATGACCTCGACTTGGACTAACTGCTCTTTTGAATCAACAAAATGCTTCAACAGTTGTCCATTTACCACATGAGACTGTGCACTATCTGTGAGATCAGCTATCTCTACACTTCCATTCTCGTGCACTTTCTTAACAACAAAGGGACCCGTCCATTTAGATTTGAGCTTCCCATGGAACATCTTCAACCTGGCATTGAACAACCATACCTTTTGTCCAAGGATAAAGTCTTTGCACCTAATGTGCTGATCATGCCATCTCTTTACTTTGTCCTTATAAATCAAACTGTTGTCATATGCCCTGTTTCGGATTTCCACGAGCTCGTTCAAGTTCAAGTCTCGACAAAGCTTCCCTAGGTGACAACTCCAGTTAATCTTCTTAATTGCCCATTCGGATTTATGAATCAACTCTACGGGCAAGTGGCATGGCTTGCCATAGATCATTCTAAATGGTGAAGTACCCAGTGGTGTCTTGTAGGCTGTCCTATAGGCCCACAGAACTTGGTCCAAGAGCTGGGACCAGTTCTTCCTATCAAGACGAACCAATTTCTGCAAAAAAATCTTCACCTCTCTGTTCGAAACCTCTGCCATGCCGTTGGACTGTGGGTGGTAAGGACTAATAACTCTATGCTCAAATCCATAGTCCTTAGCTAAAGATCTCATATCTCGGTTCACAAAATGGCTACCCCCATCAGATATCAAAACTTTTGGCACCCCAAACCTAGCAATAATATGGTCTCTCACAAACTTACAGACAGTTTTGCTGTCTGCGGTTTGGGTTGGGATAGCCTCCACCCACCTGGATAAATAGTCAACCGCCAACAATATGTACTCATGTCCTTGGCTGTTGGGAAAGGGACCCATAAAATCTATGCCCCATGCATCAAAAACATCACAAATAATCATCGGTTGCATGGGCATCTCATCTCTGTCCAACTGTCCCTCCCATCCTTTGACAGATCGGGCACGACCGTACAAAATCAATAGCATCTCTAAATAAGGTCGGCCAATACAATCCACATTGAAGTACTTTGTGAGCGGTTCTCTTTCCCGAATGGTGTCCTCCAGCCTCAAGTGAATGACAATATGTGAGGACACTCTAGTATTCCTCCTGAGGAATACACCTTCTCCAAACACAATCAGGTCCTTCGAAGAAAAGGAAAGGATCCTCCCAGTGGTATCTCCTTGAATCCGACTTCAGTCGGTCAATACTGCTCCTAGTCCAACCATGGGGAACCTGCGTGGAGACAAGATAGTTCACCATGTTGGCATACCACGGGAGTGAGTCAATAACACAAATTGACTCATCTGGGAAGGTCTCTCTAATCCGCTCATAATCAGGAGAATCCTTAAGTTTAATCCGAGAAAGGTGATCAGCCACAACATTCTTCACTCCAGGTTTATCCTTTATCTCCAAATCAAATTCCTGGAGGAGTAAAATCCACCTAAGAAGACGCGCCTTCGCATCCTTCTTTTCCATTAAATATCGAATGGCTGTGTGATCTGTATAAATTGTCACCTTAGAGCCCAAAATATATGATCTGAACTTTTCGAGGGCCATACTACCACGAGCATTTCCTTTTCAGCCACTGTATAATTTTTCTGTGTAGGATCTAAAACTTTGCTCGCGTAATGGATCGCAAACGGAAACCCCTCTCGTTGTTGTCCTAACACAGCTCCTATAGCAAAATCTGAAGCGTCAGTCATGATCTTAAAGGGGAGAGACCAGTCAGGAGCTTGTAGGATAGGCGAAGCACAAATCTTCCTCTTCAAAAGCTCAAAAGCCTCCAGACACATGTGATCTACAATGAACTCTGTGTCTTTCCCTAAGATCTCAGTCAGTGGACGGGCGATCTTTGAAAAATCCTGAATGAATCTTCTATAGAATCCAACATGCCCTAAGAATGACCGCACTGACTTCACGTTGGTAGGTGGATCGAGTTTCTTGATCACCTCCACCTTGGCAGGGTCAATCTCCATTCCCCTTTTGGAGATGACATGCCCCAACACGATACCCTCCGTCACCATAAAGTGACTCTTCTCCCAGGAGAGTACCAGATTCACCTCTCTACACCTCGTGAGGACTCGGTCCAAGTGCGCTAAACATGTATCAAAAGAATCACCGTGGACTGAGAAGTCATCCATGAACACTTCCAGGAAATCTCCCACCATCTCGGCAAATATGGCTATCATGCACCGCTGAAATGTGCCCGGGGCATTACAGAGCCCGAATGGCATGTGCCTGAAAGCATAAGTATCGAATGGACATGTGAATATGGTCTTTTCCTGGTCCTCAGGGGCTACGGCCACCTGGTTGTAGCCTGAGTACCCATCAAGAAAACAGAAGAACTCTTTCCTTGCGAGTCTCTCCAAGATCTGATCAATAAAAGGCAAGGGAAAGTGATCTTTCTTGGTCGCAGCATTCAGGCGCATGTAGTCAACACAGACATGCCACGACGTAGGTACTCGTGTCGCGATCTCTACCCCCTCCTCGTTGGTGACCATCTGAATTCCCGACTTCTTCGGGACAACATGAAGCGGGGCCACCCACTTGGAGTCAGAAATAGGGTATATAAACCCTGCTTTGCACCATTTCTCAATTTCCTTCTTCACTACTTCCCGTAGATTGGGGTTAAGTCTCCTTTGGAACTCACAGGAAGGTCTTACATTATCCTCAGTAAAAATGTGGTGCGAGCAGAGAGCGGGATTGATGCCCACGAGATCCGACACTGTCCAGCCTATTGCTTTGCGGTTCCTCTCTAAGACCTCTAACAACCTAGACTCCTGTTCTAAAGTCAAGTCTGAGCTAATGATGACAGGATATCTCTCTTTGGGTCCCGCAAGAAAGGCATACTTGAGTGTAGGAGGTAGTGATTTCAGTTCTGGCAATGTGGTATCATCAAGCAGATCTGGCTGAACTGAATCTGAATCTGGTTCCGTGCTGCATGAAGATGGACTAAGCTGAGTACTACTCGCCACCATCTCAGAAGTAAAGGGAGTCGGATCGCCAAAGAAACGCGGTAGTTCGGCCAAAGCTGCGTCCGGCTCATCATATATATCCCATGATCGTTCCGAAGGGGATGGAACTGACATATCCAGATGGATCTCTGTGTCATCATGGGAATAGGTAGATGCATCTCTCACAAGATCAGACAACACCTGGCAAACTGCATCATCCACTATACCCTTTACAGATGAAAGGGACTCGCTCTGTCCTGAAGGAATATGTCCCCAAATCCCAACTGTGCTAATCAAACTGCAATCTGCCTCTGAAGATGAGTACTCTGTGCTACTCTCTGAATCGGGTCGCTGACACTTGGTTTGCTTCATCTCAAGGTTCACTTCTCCGCCTGGAGAACGGAACTTCATCATTCTCGTACCATAATCGAAAGTTGCGCCCGCGGTCCTAAGGAAGGGCCGCCCAAGAATGATCTGAGATTCTCTCCAATGATTGGGGGTCTCCATGTCCAAGACTGTGAAGTCAACCTGATAGTTCTTCCCCTCAATCAAGATAACTACGTTCTTCACTTCTCCCTTAGGTCTCTTCACTGAACGATCTGCAAATTGGAGTAAATCTCTAGATTTGCGAAGTGGTCCCAACTCCAATTTCTGATATAGTGCTAAGGGAAGTAAGTTAATCGAAGAACCGTTATCTAAGAGTGTGCGTGCAAACGCAATGTCGTCAATACGACTCTCCACATAGTGAGCACCCATGTCTCTCTTTTTTCTTGGCAAAGTCTGATTCTTGAGACAATAGGTTATGGCTACCGATAAGACATGTGTCTTTATATATCGGTTATCTTTCTTCCTGCTAACCCTTGTAGGTGTGCATCTCACCTTAAGGTATTTTTGGAAGGCAGGATGGTTAGCCACATATTCATCAAATGGCACCTTGACTGTGATATTATCTTTACAAAACCGTGCCATATCGTGGTCATCTTTCTGAATCTTTTTGATGCGCTTTCCTGCCGTAAGAGCACGGGGGAAAGGGATGGAAGCTAGAGAAACTGAAGATGAAGAGTCTGAATCATGAACTGAAAGATCATTCTTGGCATTAACGGAAACAGAGTTCTTCATACATGAATCTTTTTGATGCAACATGGGATCGAAATCAAAACTATCTACTATAGGTTGTGGAATAGAAGCTGGAATGGTATCAGCCACAACCGGAGATGCAAGGTCCTTCGTAGACTCAGAAGTGTATCCATGTTGCCGATGCTGCATACGTGCTCTCCTCCTCCTCTCGACTCCCTGAGTGGAAATCCTCGAATGATGCTGATGGGGCTCCGAAATATGATGCCTCTCCTCCTCGTCCTCTGAAGACTCCTCAGGTAGAGCTCCAGAGATGCCCCTCCTCGTATCCCTCGCCCTGTCAGGTACGGTCACGGTCCTTCCGCTCCTTAGTGACATGTGGTTAGCCTCATCACACGAAAGAATCTCATGTTCAGATCTAGGAGATGCTGAATAGTATACCTGACTAAAATGCTGCTGAGAACTAGATCGGTTCAGGCTATTGGGGTTAGCCTGAACTTGGGCTGGGATCGAGGTAGAAGGTGCAGTCTGCTCGTCTCTCCATCTGGACAAGCGGTTGACATCCACCCGTAAGTCATGAATCTCATTCCTGTAGGAACATAGCTTGTCGAGTATCTGCTGTTGTATATCCACGGGAGTAGACGAAGAAGGAAGTGGATAAGACTGGGAAGAAGAACGGGAAGACTGGCCCTGCTGGCCAGAGTACTGCCTCTGTTGTTGCTGTTGGGGTTGCGGACCCTGCTAGCCCGCCTGGTAATGGCCCTGTCGGCCATGCTGCTGGTACTGCTGCCTCTGCTGCTGGGGTGGCTGGAATCCAGGGCTTTGCTGTGAAGGAGGTGGTGCGGAGGTGAATGCGGTGTTATGAAAGGTCGGGGGACGTTGATAGGTCTGTCGGTCTCCCATACTTCCCTGCCTGGCAGGGTCCTGAGTATACCATACTCCATTCACCTCCCAAACCGGTGGAGGCTCCTCCTAGACTGTCTCTGCTAATGGAGGTGGCTGCTGGAAAGAGTGGGTGTAGGATTGGTCCTGCTCCCACGGCTGGGGTTGCCCTGACACCAACTGCTCCTGAACATGGTGAACTCGGTATACGGGAGCAGAGAGTGCAGTCACGGCAGGTATCTTTATCTTAGATACCTTCTCAGTCAACTCCTCCATATGTTTTGGAAGTTTGGAGATGCTCCGGTTAACTCATCAATCCTCATGTCGATCCTCTCGACTACAGTGAGCTTGTCAGCAAGGAGTCCCATGCTAGGTATCACGTCCTGAGAGAGATCAACTACAGCTGATTTCCCCCCTCCAAGTGAGAGTGAACTGGGGGATGGTGTATAGGCCCCGCTGGCCATCTGTGAGCAGCTAGTTTCAGCCATCTGCTCGAATACCCTCCAGACGGTATCCGCTCCTCGAGATGTATAGCTGCCTCCACAGGCAGCGCTCACCAAACCCTGCATCTCAGGGTTGAGACCAGTAAAGAATGACTGGACCAAGATGTTATCATCTATTCCATGACAGGGACACTTCTGCAAGATGTCCTTGAATCTTTCCCAAGCATCACAAAAAGCTTCATGGGGTAATTGGGAAAAACTCGTAATGCGCGTCCTCATCATGTTAGTTCTACTCAAAGGGTAGAACTTCTTCAAAAACAGGTCCTTGAACTGGGCATATGTGGTGACGGCGATCCCAAGATTCTTTACCCAGTAATCAGCTTTGCCACCCAAGGCAAATGGAAGGGCTTTGAGCCTAATATAATCCTGGCTAACCTTTTGATGTTTGAGGTTAGCGCAAATGAGCTCAAAGTCCCTTAGGAATGCATATGGCTCCTCAGAAGCATTCCCATCAAAATGTGACAGCAGGTTCAGAAAATGCGGCTTCAATTCAAAATCAACCTCGGGCTCGACCGGACTCAAGTAGTTCCGAATTTGATATTGTCCGGGGTTATATGCCGCATCCATTGGTGGTTGGACCCCAACATTCAAATGTCCTAACTGAGCTCTGAGAAGTGCATGTTGCTGCTCAGATGCAGCTAATCTGGCAAGTATCATTCTCATTGGGTCTTCATTATTCTCTTCTTCCTCTTCTTTCTTCTTTGGAGGCATTTTACTTGTGTCTTCTATATGGCCTGAATCAGCAATGTGTTCTTGATTAGAAGAGGATTTATAAATCAAGATATTCTCATCGAGGCGAACGATGAGATTCAAGAGTGCCGGGATTCACTGTAAGTATAACTTCTTCTGAGCATGCATTATAGTTTCTCGTTTACATTCTGATTTCCGATTCCCCTCTTGTTTTATAACTTAAGGTCAAAAGGAAATTGGGACTGAACGGTAGACGTGCTTGTGTGGTCACACAAATTTCAAGTGATAACCTAACTCTAAAATTGAGTCGACTTGAGCAGGCTGTATTCACATGCACAAGGGGGGTTAATCCAACTTAGTCATTCTTTTTTATGCTCGAGGATGAGCATAGTTTAAGTATAGGGGGGTGATGAAACTCGATTTCATCATCATAATTTCCCATTATTAACCCCCTTGCTTAAGCTTAGTATCAATAAAACCCAGTTAATGTCCTGTAATTATCAGAGTCCTCAATAAATTAAAAATCACAAAAAAATGGCAAACTAAAAATCTGTGGTATTTTTAGACTTAAAAAAATATCCTCAAAAATATTTTGGGCCTTTGTTTAACCTCATCTCCAGTTTTGGCCACATGAAACTTGTAGATCTCGTCAAGATCTACAACTTTCATGTTTTGAGTTTTCTCAAATTCGGCCATCTAGGCCTTCAAACGTCAACTAAAAGATATAAACAATCTGATTAGACCACGTGGCCCAATCTGGGTGAGCCACGTGGCCCGCCCTCTTTGCACTATCCGCCTGCATCTTCGGCCGTCAGATCACCTCTTGATCCAACGGTTGTGTCCTTTCCACGCACGCCTCAATTTTCAGCCATCAGATCATTAGCAGAATGCCATCAGCACCGCTCGTTTGCGCCTCAAGCTGAGCGTGCCACGTGGCTACTCTATAGCCCTTCGATCGTGCCTCCGGATGCTCCATCTCGGCCACTCCTTCCTTTGACGTCCCTCAACCGTCCGATCGAATCCTTGGGTCAATCTATGTCGCTCGCCAGCGCCGTGGCCAGAAGTCGACACGTGGTTGCTTCAAGGCCGTTGATCACTTCGCCGTCTGATCTAATCCACACCTCTCGTTCGCGCCCAGCTGTCAGCCGTTGGATCTCCAGATCCAACGGCGGAGCTTCGTCGTCAACCTCCAGACCCCCCCTCTTCCCACGTTCTCCTCCTCGCAAAGCCAGTCCGCCCTTTCCATTTTCTCCATCTCCTCCGACCACCTATTCCCTCGCCAACCAGCCTACTACGTTCCCCATTCCCTCGTGATCCTCGCGCGTCGCTCCACGACCCACAACAGCCTCTCCAGTCCTCCCATTCTTCCCTCGAAACCCATGTCTTCATCACGTTCTTTCGCCACCTTCAACCTTAAAAACCTCGACTCCCCCTCCATTTGTCGGGGTCCACCTTTACGTGGGAGGAGGCCCAGCCCTCCTCCGCCTCTCTGTGATAGAGAGGGGTGAGAGGATCGAGCGAAGACGACTCTTCTCCCCAGTGTCGACCCTCCGCCGATCACGGCAGAGCTGCGGCGCTCCGCGACCGCTTGAGCTGCCTCCAGTTGCTGCGGAGGTCCAGTGACGACCAGGGCTCCACATCGGAGCTCGCCCCCAAGCTCCGCTCCGCCTCCGATCAGGTAAGCTCTTCTTCTCCTTCCTCTGTATTTTTTCCTAATTTCCCATTAATTTTCTAGGCCGCTTCCATCGTCCTTGACCTCCATTAACCACTCTCTAAACTTCGCCTTCAACCCCTCATCGACGCGCATCACCTTCTCAGCTCCTCCATACCTCATCGCTTCCGACCCACCTCCTTCGCAGCGAGGCGGAGGAGCTCCGAGCTCCTCCACATTCTCCGCACTCCAGAGCTCCCATCTTCACTCCACTTCGTACGCACACCGCGATCGCCTGCTTCGACTATGTTTCTAACATTGCAGGTACATAAATGCTCACTGGCCGGAGCTATCATCGGAGACCATTTCTCGAGCGCCACCTCTGGTGCCCAGGCGGAACCATTCTTCTCTAAGGATCTCAACGTCTTCGTCGTGTTTTAGAGACCATCTCCGACCATTCAGGTGCGACTGCAGATCTCAGCCGAGCTCGGGAGGAGGTGGCGGAGTTGGAGCTCCTTCGCCGGAGCTCCATACTTGCCGCCAGCTACGGACGGAGGAGAAGGAACAGCGGTCATTGGATGATCCTTTCTCGGCGATCATCCAACGGCCCAGAGGAGGCCACGTCACCCTTCAGAACTTCTTCCAGGTACCGTTGGATCCTCCAGATCCAACGGTTCCTATTCTGCCACGTCGTCTCTTCAGGAGTTCACAGCATCCATCCGATCACCATGATTGGATGGTTCATCTTCAACCACGTGGCAGACCCAGAGCTTCACCGAGCCTTCATATCCGACCCTCCAGGTGTGGGAGTCCGAACCTAGCCCGAACCTACAGCGAGCCCAAGCCTATGTCCGAACCTAGCCGAAGCTTCATCGATCCTCTGCCGAGCCTGAACCTACCTCCGATCCTAGGTCGCACGTGCCTGGCACCTGCGTACCTGGGAAATTTGCAGAGGAGCCCACCGTCTTCTCCAATTTGCAGACAGGTCCCTGAAGCACGTGCAGTTCACGTGCATTTGGGTATTTTGCAATTACGCCTTCGCGGGTTTTAGTAATTGCAAAAATGCCCCTATGCGTGTGGTAACTTTACAGGGAAGTCCTCGTACTTTTCATATTTACATTTTAGTCCCTCCCAGGGACCTATTTGTAGTTATCATTTCATGTTTTCTTTCAGTTATGCCCTTGTCTTTCTTCATGCATATCTTGAGCATCATGTTTCCGTTTCAGTTGATTTCAGTTTCATTTGAAAGCTTGTTCGATGTACTTTTTAATGGCATGGTTAATCATCCATCTTAGAGTCTTGAATTTTAATGAAATATTATGTTAGCTAAGTGGCTCTTATTACTTACTCATGCCCTGTTTACTTTGTCGTTCAGTTCTGATACTTCCAATAAATCTGAAATTGACTCTTAACTTGCTCGTTAAATCTATTCAGACTTAGGGCATATTCGCATTGCATTTCCCTACATTTATTTGCATGATAAAAATTGATTAAAAAATGCATGTTTACTTTATTGTTATTGCATTGTTGTGTCTTTGCATAACTTTGACCTATATAAATCTCCAACTTAACACTTAGTTAAATAAACTAAAATCTGATTAATACGAGAGAGGCTCGTGTCCCTGAGTTTGACCTTGGTTTCATACCAAGTAAAAAAATAAATTTCACGATCATCTCATTTTGATCTATTATTGACATATATTTAAATGAGATGATCTTTTGATGACCCGAATTGGCCCGACTATGATGATGATTCAGAGTGCTAAAAACACATTATTAAAGGGTCGATTTTGCGACTTATCAGGCTACCTTGTGTATTGCCTGGATTTCCGAAGTATTGGCGCTTCTATCGTACGTGGACGAGTAGGGCTTGGTAGACAATAGTGACTCTCTATTGTGTAGAGCACTGACCTTGTCCGAAGTATCGAGCATAGGCCACGCCTTCACGGGGGTGTCTCTCTCATCGTCTTGTGTCCGAGTAGGTTCTTGCACGCTCATGGGTGATTCTGTTGCAAGAAAGTTCCGAAGTATCGGTTTCGCTATTGGCTTCCTCTCTCTATTTCTTTGGCTGAGTAGGGATCCAAGAAGGGTTACAAGGACCTTAAAAAGTGCAGACTATATGTTACACAGGAGGAGGACAAGTACGGGATACTCTTCTGGCAGTACTCTCTCCTATAGGCATAGCGCTCTAAGGACTCGTTAAAAGATAATTACCTGAAAAAAATCTAAAACTCACAAAGATAATTGTCGAACCTTCACGGCTTCACGGGTCGAGTTGGTGAATCCATTGCTTTGAGGTTTGCTTGATTAGTCAAATTAAGGTCAAGATCAAAAAACACCGCGCCTTTGCGCCATTTCTGCTCTCCTCCTAGTTGACCCTTGCTCATTGTGAGCCTTCTACTGTTTTACACTCCGTTTGTTTCTTGTTGACCCCCGTATCTTTCATCCACGTCGATCTTCCACTTGATCTCCGAGATGGCGACGAATGGACAGTTTAGTCGAGACTCCGTCGACACCCACATCGGTTCCATCCGCTCGCCTTCTCTAATAATTTGGGGCGATTCCCGAGAACCCAGTTCAGACTCCGTGAACCGATCTCCGGACTTCCCGTCTTCTTTAATAAATTGGGATCACTCTTGTCCCGAACTCTGTCCGTTTTGGATGGCCATTGATTTCACTCCTTACACATCGCCATCCTTAACAAAATTCTATGTTGACCTTAACACGAAATTCTTCTCAACATCTGGTGCTGCAATTCAGACTGATCGGGGCATTCTTACATGTGCAGGCCTAGAGCCTGATCCCGAGCCAACAAGTCAAGCAGAATCTGAGATGGCTGGTGGAAGAGGAAAGGGACCGCAGCCCCAACCAAAAGCAAAAGCCGATCAGGGGGAAGGGAAGTACACTACACAGAATGAAGTTAACAGTCAATTGCTGGCTTCCATCCAAGCCATCCAACAGCAGTTGACAAACCAAGCTCTAGCCCAGACCGCCTTCCAAGACATGCTGAATGACCTGAGGAGGAGGGCCGATGCAAGAGATGGCCGATGAGAGGATGAGCCAGAGCAGGAGTTCCAACAGGAAGAAGATGGATTTTCAGTGTGAGGACCCGAGTTTGGTTGAGTGGATGCCGACCATCTGCAGCTAAAACCAACACTGAAGGAAACATACAATCCCGAAGCGGGCCGCATCGCAGAGTGGATTCAAGTTCCACGAATCCATGCCCACTTCGAGCTGAAGCCACAGTTTCGGTCTCTGCTTCCCACATTCCATGGGAATCTTACTGAAGAACCATATATCTTTCTCAAGAAGTTTGGCCGCATTTGTGCTACCACTCACTACCCTAGAATCCCTTTGGGGTATTCAAGATGACCGCTTTTTCCTTCAGCCTTCAAGACAAGGCCCTATATTGGGTCGACCACCTAGGGAAGGTAGTCACGACCTGGGAGGAGCTGAAGTTTGCATTTCTCCATAGGTTCTATCCTCTCGGGAGATTGAATCAGATGCCTGCCCGTATCTCCAGTTTCTGCCAACAACCCCACGAGACTATCCATGAAGCGTGGGAGAGATTCAAGGATCTTGAGGAGAAGTGTCCCCACCACGAAATCCCAAAGACCAGTCTTGTGCAGCACTTCTTTGGTGGGCTAACACTTGAGAGCCAAAAACTTGTCGATGCCGCTTGCGGCGGTTCCCATTTCAATAAGGAGGAGGACGTTGTCTGGAACGTCTTCGAGGAAATGGCTGAAGGAGAAGCTGCACAAACCTTGTCCCGAATATACATAAAGATGCCGACCGCCATCAGCAAGCCAATGAATATGGCATCTCACACCGAAGACAAGGATGAGAGCTCCAACTTGAGCATCATTGGGAGTCACCTGTCTAAGGTGGACATCATTGAGAAGAGGTCGCAGAACCTTGAGAAGTTATCATTCATTGAGAAGAGGACCCAGGGCTTGGAAAAGCTCGATGTGATTTTCGAGCAGCTGGAGCAGCTTGTCCATGCTTTGAGTGCCAACATGTGCCAGGCCAACGCCATGGCCACAGCCATCAGCCACTGTGAAAGGAAAGCATCTTGCATCTGACGGTGAATCGTCACCCAGACCAACGCCATGGCCACAAAGCATTTTTGGAGCAGCACCATCAACCAGAAAATCACAAAAAATGAAGAAAATAACAAAACACAAAAAGATAGCTGCAACCTCGGTGGAGAAAGGTTAGCATTGGAGACGTCTGCATCTGCTAGAGAGCTAGCTACGGACAGAAGGAATCTTGCACCTGCACGAATCCAACGTCAGCACCAGAAGTCGAGCCTGTCGTTTTTGGTCCGCATCTTGTAGATGATTCTAGTCCTTTTTGCCATCTACCTGTAAACAATCATATGGACAATACTTTGAATGATATTGGTGAAGAGTTTGTAAATATTCCTTTTCCAGAAGCAATGAAAAAACACAAAAAAATGAAAAATTTGAAAAATGCTTTGTCTGACCCTGCTATCATAGAAATTATTCATAATTTGGTATTAAACATGCCATTAATGAAAGCTCTCGAGTACATGCCAGCTTTTAAGAAAGGATTGAAAGAGGCATGTACAACCAAGCGTAGGTCGCACCCCCATAACTCCAGAAGCAAGGGTGGCAAGTCCGAAAAGCATATCCTCACAATGGCCACAGCTAATGCCATCAAAAACCTCCCGGATAAAAAGTTAGATATGGGAGCACCTCTTGTGCGTTGTCAGATATTTAAGCAGGAGTTTGAACGAACACTTCTCGACAGCGGGTCATCTGTCAACTTGATGCCAGCTTCGCTACTTACGGAATTCAGGCTAGGACCGCTCAAGCCTACAAAGATGATTCTGCAGTTTGCAGACAAGTCAGTTAAGTGGCCTAGGGGCCTGTTGGAGGACATGATAGCCACGGTTCAGGGAAAGCAGTTCCCAGTCGATTTTGTGGTTCTAGACATGGATGTCCCCGCTCCATTGTTCCTTACCCCAATCATAATTGGAAGACCATTCCTGCGGACGCCAAACGCAATAGTGAACTATGGGACGGGAGAAATCACTTTTGGTGCTAGCAAAGAAACAATCAGAGTGGAGACCCTGCCTGAGGAAGCACCAGCAGAACGACCATCTGCATCATGTGCAAGGGTGATTGAGCATTCTGATGACTGCGACTTTCTAGCAGAAATTCAAGATACCAACTTATTCTTGGATGACAATGAGATCCATGAACTCCTCTTCCCCGAGGAGGGAATGAAGACCATAGTCGAATTTCCCCTTATCGATCAGGAAGAGGTGTTTGCTGAGGCGATGCATGAGACTGCTGTGGGGGTGATGTGCCTTCAAAACAAAGAGAAATTTTTTGAAGAATCTTGTGATGAAAAGGAAATTATCAAGTCATTCTGTCAAAATCTAAGTGAAGAGGCAGGACAGAGGTTGGTGGACACCGAACAAATGAAAGAATCGCCACCTACATTAATAACCGAAGTCACTGTTGAAGCAGCTCCGACCCCACCAGAATTAAAACACCTGCCCTCTAACATGAAATATGCCTTTCTTGTTGGAGAACCAAACATGTACCCGGTCATTATCAATGCACATCTGACCGAAGATCAAGAATCTCGTCTGATGGAGCTTTTTGAACGCAATCGCAAGGCGATAGGCTGGCGAACTGCGGATCTCCACGGGATCAATCCCTCACTATGCTCGTATTGCATCTTTCTGGAAGTAGATTGCAAGCCCTCTCGAGAACTTCAGAGACGATTAAATCCTAATTTGCGGGAGGTTGTTATGAAAGAAATTCAGAAATGGTGTGAGGCGGGAATCATCTATCCCATCTCCGACAGAAAATGGGTGAGCACCCTGTGGTGCCAAAGAAATCAGGGATCACCATTGTGAAGAATGACAAAGGAGAGGAGATCGCAACCAGAGTACCCACTTTTTGGCGAGTATGCGTGGAATACAGGAGACTTAACCTCGCCACCAAGAAGGACCACTTTCCTTTACCCTTCATCGACCAGATCTTGGAGAGATTGGCCACGAAGGAATACTTCTGCTTCTTGGATGGATATTCTGGATACAATCAAGTTTCTATTGCTCCTGAAGATCAAGAGAAGACTACGTTCACCTGTCCTTTTGGTACATATGCCTTCAGACGGATGTCGTTCGGGCTTTGCAATGCCCCAGCCACATTTCAAAGGTGTATGCTTGTAGTTTTTGCCGATATGGTGGACAGCTTTCTTGAGGTATTTATAGACGATTTCTCAGTCTACGGGGATTCATTCGATCAATGCCTAGATTATTTAGACCAAGTCTTGCGGAGGTGCTGGGAAGTGAATCTTGTGCACTCGTGGGAGAAGAGCAACTTCATGGTGACCGAAGGAATCGTGCTGGGTCACGTTGTTTCTAAACGTGGCATGGAGGTTGACCCAGCCAAGGGGGAGGTCATTTCCAAACTTGAGCCACCTACGACAATCAAACAAGTCAGGTCATTTTTAGGTCATGTCGGTTTTTACCGACAGTTCATCAAAGATTTCAGTAAACTGGCCAGACCATTGACTGAGTTGCTCGACAAGGAGAATGAATTCATTGTGGATGTCCGTGTACTCCTTGCCTTTAATCAGCTGAAGGAACTTATCACACAGGCCCCTGTCTTACAGCCACCGATTTGGACTCAGCCTTTTGAGATAATGACCGATGCGTCTGACTATTCCATTGGTGTTGTTCTCAGACAGAGGAAAGATAATATACCATTTGCGATTCACTGTGCTAGCCGAACGCTCGATGAAGCTCAGCATAACTACACTATCACAGAAAATGAGCTGCTAACGGTAGTCTTTGCCTTGGAGAAGTTCAGATCCTACCTCCTTGGATCCAAAGTGATTGTTTACATTGATCATTCGGCCATCCGGTACTTACAGCAGAAGAAGGACCCCAAACCCCGTCTTATTCGATGGACCCTACTCCTCCACGAGTTTGACTTGGAAATTAGAGATAAACCTGGGGTAAAGAATGTGATGGCCGATCATCTATCGAGGCTTCCTGAGCCGGAGTCTCCTGAGCTGAGCCTGTAGCCTATCACAGAGACCTTTTCAGATGAAGCAATCCTCTCAGTCACCTCGCTTCCATGGTATGCAGACATCGTGAATTATCTAGTGACCAAGAAGATCCCACAAGATTGGCCGAACTTGAAAATAGACAGGTTCTTGTCTAAAATCCATTTCTACCAGTGGGAGGATCCGTACTTATTTCGTGAGGGAGCAGATTGAGAAGGTGCATTCCTCAGGAGGAAGTTCCAAGTGTCCTCGCCTTATGTCATGACCAAGATTCTGGAGGGCATCATTCAGGCAGACGAACAACAGCAAAAGTTCTTCAAAGTGGCCTCTGGTGGCCTTCACTATTCAAAGATTCAGATGATTATGTCAAATGCTGCACTGACTGTCAGAAGATGGGCGGAACCGTAGGAAAGAGAGATACGATGCCTCTAAAATTCATTCAGATATCAGACGTCTTCGATGCATGGAGCATTGACTTCATGGGCCCATTTCCCAACAGTCATGGTTATGAATATATTCTGCTTGCTGTCGACTATGTGAGTCGCTAGATGGAGGCTATTCCCGCCCGAACCGTCGACAGTAAGACTGTCTGTCGATTCCTGAGAGATCACATCATAGCACGGATCGGGATCCCCAAGATTCTCATATCATACGCAGGTAGTCATTTCATAAATAGAGAGGTGAAGAAGCTGACCTAGGAATTCTGTATTGAACATCGTGTTGCTTCACCTTACCACCCGCAGTCCAATGGCTTAGCTGAATGTTCGAACAAGGAGATCAAGACAATTTTACAAAAGCTTGTGCGCCCGGATCACAAGAACTGGTCTCAGCTGCTTGATTCAGTTCTTTGGGCTTACAGAATAGCGTACAAGTCATCCTTGGGGAATGTCTCCCTACCGCCTTGTGTATGGCAAGCCATGTCATCTGCCCGTTGAACTCATTCACAAATCTTTATGGGCCATTAATATATGTAATTTGGATTCCGAACGAGCAGGGAAGAACAGAAAATTGGATCTGAACAGACTATTGGAATTACGAGATTATGCAAACGACAACAACCTGATGTACAAGGAGAAGGGCAAAACACATGACAAGCATATCCGCCGCAAGTCCTTCGTGTCGGGTCAGAAGGTGTGGTTGTTTGATGCAAAATTAAAGATCTTTCCAGGCAAATTGAAGAGCGAATGGACTGGCCCATTTATGGTTAGGCAAGTGCGTGACAACGAAAGTGTATTGATATCCAATTTGTCAGCTAACGCACAGCCATTTGTAGTCAATGGACAGCTTCTGAAGCCTTACCTTGAACATGATACATTCATATCTGTCATTGACTCTATTCAAGTAATCTACAGAGATGAGCCGAACATTTTCGAAACGTCAGAGGAAGGCAAAGCAGAGCAAAATATTTTTGAATAAATCTTCTTCTTGTCTTCCTTTCTTATTTTCTTCTTTTCCTTCTCTTCTATCTTCTTTTACCGATATGATGTCATCCCTTTCATCACTGCTACACTTAGGATGTACCTTATCCTAAGTGTAGGGGGGATGCACATCCGGAGTTGTTCATATCCTCTTTCATCTCTTTTCTTCTTTTCTTCTTTTCTTATTTTCCACTTCTATCTTCTTTATCTATCGAAAAGATGTCGCCCCTTTTTGTCAGTATTCTATACTTAGGACGTACTTTGTCCTAAGTATAGGGGGGGTGTACCCCAAGATCTTCTATTCTTTGATCCTCTCCATTGTCTCCTCTTCTTATCTATACTTAGGGATATCTTACCCTAAGTATAGGGGGAGATAGTCTGAGTACGATCTGTTCATGCCCACCCTTGACCCTCCCTGCCTTGTGTACAGTCTGCTATACTTAGGATTATTTGATCCTAAGTATAGGGGGGACGGTCGACTTCTCATTCGTTCATTCCTTTATCCCTTATTCATTTATTCTTCATATTTTTCTATACTCAGTACGGGTTATATCTTCTTTTTTCTCTCTGATCTATGAGGACATAGCTCAAGCTAAGTATAGGGGGTCGTATATACTGCGTATATACTTTAGCCATAACTCGTACTTTCGTATTTTTACTAATAATTATGGCTAATTAATACAATTAAGTCCATTAAAAAATACTTAACAAAAAGATGTAATTATTCCACAAATTCTTCTTGTACTTACTGATTAATAAATCAGGTGAAAACATTTTTTGCAAAATGTTTGAAAAAATAGTTTGAAAATCATTTTGAAAATTTATTGAAACCTATTTTGAAAATGTTTTGTTACTTGTTTCAACCTTTGTAAAAACATTTTTGTTTAAAAAGTTATTTTCTTTGTGTGAGATAAAAAGTTTCAAAAATGATTTGCAAATGGTTTGGAAAATGGTTGAAAAGATATTTGAAAAACCTACAAATACTGTTTGGAAAACCTTTGCAAAATGATTTTCAAATGTGTGTACATGTTTGTAAAGAGTGTTTGTAAAAGATATTTTGGACTATAGTTTTCAAAATTGTTTGAAAAGCCCTTGCCAAATAAATTTGAGGAATACTTACATCTCACCTAAAATTCTCTATGTATATATTTATAAAATTGACCACTTACCCTAGTAAATTCTTAAAACCCACTTCTTGTAAATACAAGGTGCATCCCCGTGTAAATATTTATACCTAGTTTTTATCCAAAATCTTTTGTTTTAAAAAATACCAAAAATATTTGCAAAATTAAAATCCAAAAACATTTGGAAAATCCTTTGAAAAAATACAAAAATGCATATGCATCATCTTTTCAAAAATCCATAACAAAATCAAAATCTTTGAAAATTTCATCACAAAAATATTTTCTGCATAACATTTGCATAGCATTCGCATTTTTCGGATTGAATTTGATAGTTGAACGAGTCTAAGAAAAATCCGAAGATTGGAGCTTGGTTGGACCTTAAAATCTACCTAATTAACAGGAACCTTATAGGAGCTGGAATTGAGGTACTTCAGGTCTAGTTGACTTAATTCTTTGAGGATCACGAGACTTGGTTCAATAGATTCTTGACTGCCAAAGTAGAGTATTTCAGAGCACACGCACAACTCTGGTTGATAATGACCTAACTTGGACACCTGCACATTTCACTTGGCTCAACTCAGTTGGAGTGGCGAGGGAGTTGGATTTGCCGGTATGAGACGCACACAGGTGGAAACATTTGTCCTCCTCTAGGGAGGGAAGTGCACCCCAACCCGTCCAGTGATGATGAGTTTTGAGGATAGGAGATCGTGGGTTGCAATAAAGCTTCAAAAGTGGGATAGTTTACTGGCTCAAGAAGAAAAACTCCCTATGTAAATGTTGATGTATAGTATTAAAAAAGCGAAAAGCAAAAACTCCAAAAATTTGAACAGGCTTGTACAAAAATAAAAATGCCTGTCGGAGTGTACATATTTGTAAAGTCAAATAAGCATGCTTGAGCTTCAAAGTCAAATCATGTGAGCCTGCCGCTGAATGACTTGACTACACTGGTCTTGCATCCTAGGATAGGTAGCTACACTGGCTACCGTCCATCCTTCTATACACCCCCTCCTCTTGTGCTGGTTGCTACTTGAACTTAGAAGGAAATACCCTGCTCCTAGAGGAATGTGTTTTTAGATCGGGGAATCATTGGGTTGTCATACTGGAGAAGTCAATCTTATTATCATTTCAGTTGGGGAGAGCCACCATTACTTACACTGTACGAGTCAGATTCATAGTCGTAAGGGTTTGCGTATGAGTTGAAATATTTCTGACCTGGCTATTGAGGAAACTTGAGCAGAATTTTGGGATCCTCGGAGGCTGTTGGATTTCAAATCCGGTTCTCATAAAGGTTCCGCCCGCACTAAAATTCCAAAGGTCCTACTAAAGCTCCAAACTTTGATTTTGTGAAGACAAGTTTGATAGTTAAACTTAATCCAATTTTCTTCTTTTTCTTTTTTTCTTTGATTTTCTTTTATGCACTTATTGCATAAGTGTTTGCTAGGGACTAGCAAAGGCAAGTATAGGGGGATGATGAATCTTCGTTTCATCATATTTATTCTATCATTTTGGCCTTAAAACCCCTTGTAGATACGCGTAAATAGCGCTAATCCATGCATTTTATCATCCATGCATTATTGTCTAAATATTGTATAAATCACGGTTTTTAAAGCCAAAAATATAGAATAAAGAAAAGAAAAGAAATAGAATAAAATATTGTAAATATTTTATGACCCGAAACCCCGAGACCTAGGCATCTCGATGACTAGGTCGACAAGGAATAAAGTAGGGGGAGATAAGGGCCAAAATACAATAAAAATACCTTTTCTTTAAATTCATTCTTCATTCATTTTGGGACCTATTTTTTGTTCCAATTTTTATAACTCAAATAAAGAAACTTTGTACAAAAAAGTTGTAGATAATTAAATAAAGAAAAATACAAAATTGATTTCATACAAAAAATAACGTAGAGATAAAAAGATATGATCTGAAAAAGATTCCAGAATCCCAACTTCCCAGACCTGTATCTCCCTAATAAAAACTCGAAATAAACCAAACTCACCTTTAATGTATATAATTTCAAATAAGCTATTTAATGAAGGGGGTTCCGAATTTTTCGGAGTTACGGTTTGAAAGTTGAGTTTTGGACCCCACTTGTATACTTGTACATATTAAAATATTCATTTTATTATCTATTCATTATTTTTATATTTTTATCTTTTTATAATTTTGAAAATATTATTTATAATAAAGTTGTATATTAAAATCAGAATAAAATCTCAAAGAAAATGCAAAATAAAATACTTGTAAATAACACCTAGGTATAATACCTGTACATATACCTATATTATTAACATTTATATTTTATAAAGTGTACAAAATACATCAAAAAATAAAATAAAAATATATTTAAGTGTATAAATAAACTTTGTAAATTTATGAAATAATAAACAAAAATAAATAAATTAAATGTACAAAATAAAAATAAAATATATAGATAAATATACCTATATAGCCTATAAAAGGTAACTTGTAAAAGAATACCTCGAAAAAAAATAAAAATCACAATAAAATAATTTACAAAATATTAAACTTTTTTTAATTAATAACCAAAAACTAATAAAATCATTTTCTATTTATAAATGATTTTTCTAATATATTTTTCAGGGCTTCTTCCTGGTTGGTCCACGTGGACCAACCAGGAGGCAGTAAACGTTGACTCGGGTCAACTAGTCGTCCTTTGCCCTACGCCCTTTGTTAGACCTTCCCGTGACTCTATTTTCTCGATTTTTTTGCCATCAATCTGTTGCTCGAGGAAGAGAGGACCCTTAACAAGATTTGTTCACTGTAGCACCATGATTCTCGTCGGCTTTGTAGATTGCCCCAGATTCGCCTCCTTCGATTCGTACATCGCCTCGAAGGGAGCTCTATCACCACTCCTTTAAAAACCACCCCCTGATTTCCTTTCATTTTTTTGATCCGTCTTCCTCTATCATTCACCGATCCTTAGGGAGTCCATCGAGTTCCTGGTGACAGCAACGACTCAAGGAACCCGTTCGCGTGAAGTTTGGCGTTGAATCGAGGTAGATCATGTCCCGTTGCCGGAGCTCCGCCGCGAGCTTGCTCCGTCGTCTCTGGTGAGCCTTCCTCCCTTCTTTTTCCATTTTCTTGTAGCTTAAGGTTAGCTTAGGTTAGTTCTATACCAGTTTTTCGTTCCGATCGGTATCTTGCCGTGAATCCGCTCTCGATTCCACGGCGGAGCTCCGCTCCGCCTCCGATTTTCGGCCAACTTTGTCATCCACAGCCTACGCGATCACCTCCATATCCTTCTTTGTCACTTCGTCATCACGAATCACCCCTTCACTCATCTTGACCTTGCTCAGTGATGACCGACCAAGCGACTAAGGTAAAGGTATCTAAAATGGTCGTTGCGACGAAGTCACCTGATGTGATCAATCAAGAAAAATAGACCACCAATATCAAAGAAAATCAACTAAAGATCAATAGCGGTCTTGCTATTATTTTAACCTGGTATAGCGACCAGGGTCGAACATAAGGAGCACGTAATGGCCTTGCGGCCTACGAAGTAGTCAAAAAGGATAAAAGAGAAGAAAAGGGTATTTTTGGTGGTTTTTAGGTTTTTTATATTTTTTTGGATTTTTAATTAATTAAGAAACTAAGGAAAACAGGGAAAGCAAGCAATTCAACTATTTATTTAATGTATCAAAACTCAAGCAAAAATTCCAGAAAAAATATTTTTGTGTGTTTTATAATTTTTACTGTTTTGTGAATTTTTGAGATTTTTCTAATGTTTATTTAATTTTCTAAAAATCAAACAGTGATTGAAAAAGAAGGTATTGTCCAGCCAAGCTTGAGGGACTTAGATAAAATATCTAAAAGTCCCCAATAGGCCTGGAGGTATTTTTCCTGTATAGAGAAGAAAACAAGGAAAATTTTAGCACCTAAATTATTATTTTTGGATTTTTTAAATTATTTATTAGAATTTTTATGAGTTTTTGAGTGTATTCAATTTTTAGGTGTTTTAGATAAGGAAAAATAGCCAAAATTGGCTAGAAAATCAAGCAAGCCAAAACAAACAGTAGCTATTTTTTGTAACTTTTAGATAAGTTTTAATTTTTTTTTGTGATTTTTCAAATCAGACAGTAACAAAAATTGATGTTTTTTAATTTTTTAAAATATCAAACAGTGTCTAAAATGTCTCCAAAATTTATAGAAAATTTTACATCATGGTAGGAGCCATGTATCCAATTTTCATCAAGTTTGGAGTTGATTTGCTATTTTATTAAAATCAAACACAAGGGCACAGTACATAGGGACCAAAACGCAAATACCAGGAGTCCTGGGGGTCCAGTGCAAAATACCCAAGAAATCATGTGCCAAGCACGTGTCTGGGCCACTCAGGGACCTATCTGTAAGGAAAACAAGTTCCGAGGGCTATTTGGTAACAGGTACCAAAAGCCCAAGGGCTTGCCTACAAAATACCCACTTAAATCACGCACATGCGTATAAAAACAACTCACAGGGGCATATCTGCAATTAACCAAAAGTATTCATTCATTGAGTAACATCCAGAACTACAAGGGCGTAAATGCAAATACACCAGAAAACCATGTGTCGAAGCACGTGCTACACCATACACAGGGGCATAAATGCAAAGAAAGTAAAGTGCAGGGTCCTCTATGTAAATGTACCAAAAACTAAACAACTAGATAATGTATTTACATGACTAATGCTAAATAACAGAAAAGATAGGGCCTAAGGGTAAATTACCCTTTATTAAGTCGAGCCGCTGGATGGATGCCACGTGGTAGATGGACGGTCAGGATGCGGGTGGCTCTCCAAGGCTGGGCTCCTCGTGGTGATCGGACGGCTGGAGCTTCGCCACGTGCTGGATCCGACGGTGAAGACGCGTCGCGGCTCAGCCCAGCTGATCAACAGAGTAGATCGTTCCCCTGAAGGATCTGGCGGTCGGGGATGCTCCTCAAATGGATGGACACGATCAAATCTGGAGCGCGGGGGGTGATCGAACGGTAGATGAAGGTGGAGGACGAACTGGCCTCCGACGAACTTCGTCGAGGTCGTGACGGCGCTGGCCTCCTCCTGGGAGCCCTCTGATGATCGGAGAAGGTGCGTGGAAGGCTTCCGCGTCTGCTGGAGGTCTCCGATGACCCGGCCGAGCCCTGGGGAGCTCCGGCGAAGTCGGCGGAGGTGGAGCTCCTGACCCGAATGGTCCAAGCCCTCAGATGGGCCTGGATGATCCTGCAAAGTAGACCAGAACACTCGCGGGTCGAGGGCAAACTACCTCGACTCGGTTAGGCGAGGTGAAGGTGGTCGGGGGGTCGATATGGGCGAGCTCCGGCGAAGGTGTGGACGGAGGAGCTCGAGCCCCAGCTCCTGTGCGAGCTGGGTTGAATGGGAGTATGGAGAACGTATACGGGAGGAAGGCGGAGGTGATGGTATGGTCCGATGATCGAGTGAAAGGCGGGGGTGGCCGGAATCGGAGATGAACGGCGACGGCGAGATTTGGGGGTAATCTAAAATTAGCGAAGAGGAAAGGGAATAGGGTCTACCTGGGTGGTCGAGTATGGTCGAGCTTGCGCAGCTCTGGGTCCTCTCCTCAAGGAGCATCAACGTCCGAGGCTCTGGCTCCGGCTCTGGGCGGAGCACGGCGGTGATGGCTCGCCGGATCAGTGGTCGCTTGCTCCCTCCTCGCTGCGACACTTGCTGGAGCAAGCTGTCACTCTCGCCAACACAGTGGAGGTCACAGGTAGCGAAGCAAATGAGCCAAAGATGCGAATGGAGGTGGCAGAGCTGGGACTATATACGGTGGAGGGTCTGGGAAGAAGAGCGCGGGTAGGGCACTGGAGTGAGCGGATCCCGAGATGGTGGCTCCGGCGAGGGTGGCGGATATGACGTGATCAATTCGGACCCGGGGTTTAGGCGAGAGGGAATCGGGTTGGGGTGCAAAAAATGCGAGAAATCGGGTTGGGCACCTAACCCGTGGAAAGTGGTCCTGGGGGGCAGTTGACTGGGCGGTCAACAATCCCCAGGGCCAATGGGTGAAGGCCACGTGGCAGATATTTAGAAATTAAATAAAAAATAGAAAACGGTCGAATTAATAAAAAGTCAAAACATGAAATATTTTTGTTTTAATTTTTTCTATTTTTTAGTGATTTTTAATTAATTTTTCAAAATAAAAATAGTATATTTACATAGTAGGTCTATATATAGGTATATATACAATATATAGATTTTAAATTTTGATTTTTAATTTGTTATTTTTACAGAATTTTATTCCCATTTTATATTTTATTTATTTATAGTATAATATTAGGAATAAAAAGATATTTTTATTTTATTTTTATTGTTTATATACATAGGTGAAATAAATAGATATGTACATATATACACATGGTCTATTTACAAAGTATTTTTGGATTTTTAATTTTTGTTTTTTTATTTTGTTTTGTTTTAATTGTTTTTATTTTATTTAGAATATTTACAAAATTTTAGGAAATTAATTTTATTTATTTATAAGGCTAAATAAATAGGGATGAGTGGACTATATATAAGGTGACTATGTACATGAGTGATGTTTTTGTTTTCTTTTTAATTTTTCTATTTTTATCTTGTTTTTATATTTAAATATATACAAATATTTACAAACCTCTTTTAATCTACTTTTAGGAGGAAAATATTTTTATTTTATTTACCTACATATTTACACACATGAGTCCCTATCTCCCTCTACTTTGGTTTTTATGCGGTCAGGCCCATGTTGAGCCCTCCCTTGGGATTAGGTTGCTCAATATTTATTCTAAATATTTCCCTCTTTTTCTTTTTACTCTTTATTCTTTTATTTTTGCACAAAAACATGCTAATTATTAAACTTTATACAATGCATGCTTTTGATAATTATTTGTATTTACATGAATATACATGCATTTGCAAAGGTTTTTGTAGCTAAAATATAAGAATAAAGAGTGATGAATGGGTATTCATCACCCCCCTATACTTAACTTTTGCTAGTCCCTTAGCAAATACTTATTTGAAAAAGAAGTGAAAAAGAAAGAAAGAAAAAGAAAAGGAGAGGAATATACATGGATCAAGGTTGAATATTAAACTTTCCTTCATTAAATTGAATTATGGAGCTCAATCGGATCTTTGGATTATTAATGTGTCGGAACCTTATTTAAACTTAAGCTTAAAACTCAACAGCCTTTAAGTTCCACCAATCTATGGACAAGACTCCTCAATAAACCAGATCAGAACAAGTCTACATACACAAACTCTAATGACTATGAATCTTTCCATGCCGTGTAAGTGAAAGTAGCTCCCCACCTCAGAAGTAACAAAGAAACAACCTCCCCCAACCTGGTAACTCTAATGCCTCGGTCTAGCAACTCTTTCCTCGAGAAGCGGGGTATTCCCTTCTAAGTTCAAGTGCAACTGGCTCAAGAAGAGGGGGAAGAAGTATAGACTTTTGGAAGCTCAGCCAGTGTAGCTAAGTCTCCCGCTGCAAGCTTCATGAGATGTAACATGGATACCATAAGCTTTTGCTTTATTTGACTATATACACTCCGGTGGGGTAATCCGACCCATCACTTTTTTGGAGTTCTTTTTGCATTTTTGCATTTTTTAAGTGCCTCTGTACAACATATCTACATGGTGCAGCATATATACAAGAAATTTTCCTCTTGAGCCAGTAGACTATCCCTCTTTTAAAGCTTTATTGCAACCCACGGCTTCTGTCTTTAGCCTTCATCACCACTAGACCAAGTTGAGACGCACTTCCTTCACTAGAAGAAGAAGAAGAGAGGTTCCGCCTAGAAGTACTAACCTCATATGCTACCCCAAGCCAAGGGAAACTGCCTCCTCACCACCTCATCCGTGGAGAGCTATGTGTAAGGTGCTGGTGCAAGTCAAGCCATTGTCTCTAAGAGTCATGCGTGTGTTGTTAAGTGTTCTACTTAGGCTCATCAAGATGACATATGCTCATAGCCTAGTGGACTCAAAGAATTAAGTCCTTATGGACCTGAAAAGCCTTAACCCTAAGCCCTATAAGGTTCCTCTTAGAATTAGGTGGATTAAGATCTTAATCAAGCTCCACTTCCCAATTTAATTCCAGGCTTAGTTTAAATGTCAACTATTATCCAGGAAAAACTATATACATATATACAAAGATGTTATTTACAAATATTTACAATCGTGCAAAATTTTTGAAAAATGTTTTGAAATCATGAATGGATGGATGCATGAAGTGCAAGTTTTGCAAAAGTATTTACAAACATTTACACAAGATTTTTGCAAACTTTTGATTTTCAAAACATTTTGGAAAAATTTTGTACTATATACATAATTTTGATAAGAAAATATTTACACAAACTTTACACAAAAACTTTTTGAAAACATTTTTACAACAAATAATTTTGTACACTAGCTATGTATGTGCAATAAAAGAATGTTTATTTACAGGAAAAAATTTTAATTTTTATGATTTTTACGGTTTTTAACCATTTTATTTATTGACACACTCACACAAAGTACGAGTTACGGCTAAAGTATATATGAAATATATACACCCCCCCCCCCTTATACTTAGCTCGAACGATGTCCTCAGAGTGATAAGAGCGATGAAGAAGACATAACTCGTGCTTAGTAAAAGGGGAGTGAAAAGGAATGGCTAGGTACAGAAATGAATAAATGAATAGAATGAGAAGAACTCGGTGGTTTCCCCCTATACTTAGGATTAACTAATCCTATGTTTAGCAAGCTGTACATGAAGGGAAATCCGAGTGAAGAATGTACAGAGTCTGCCCCCCCCCCCTATACATAGGGTAAATATCCCTAAGTATAGGCAGCAAAACAGGGGCAGAAAGAATGAAAAGAATACCCGCAGGTCCTACATCCCCCCTATACTTAGGGTAAAGTACACCCTAAGTATAGCATAATCATAAGATGAGAAAAGGGATGTGGGACTAAAGAATAGAGTGATATAGACAACTGGATCTATACAAGTCAGAAGAACAGTGATAATCAGGCGTGAGATGCAATAGATGTGAGTCAAGAGACCGCATCTCACGCAAAGTGAATAGGGGCAACATCAACGACCCGTGGCTCATGATCTAGAAATGGCTTGAGCCGCTGGCCGTTCACTCGAAAGGTACTCTCAGAAGACAACTCGGATATATCAATGCTACCATTGTCGTGTACCTTTCTCACAAGATAAGGTCCCTTCCATTTGCTCTGTAGCTTCCCTGGAAATAGACGAAGCCTCGCATCAAACAACCATACTCTCTGTCCCGGCTCAAAATGCTTGTGGCTGATATGAGAATCATGCCACTCTTTCACTCTCTCCTTATACTGTAGGCTGTTTGAGAAGGTTGTATCTCTAAGCTCCTCCAAGGCTGCTAACTCTGCCCTCCTCTGGTCTCCTACACTATCTGGATCTAAAAGAATATCCGTGACTGCCCAAAGTGACTTGTGCCTCAACTCAACAGGTAAATGGCATGGCTTGCCATAAACTAGGCGAAAGGGAGAGGTGCCCAATGGTGTCTTGAAAGACGTCCTATATGCCCACAAGACCGAGTCCAAAAGCTGTGACCAATCCTTTCGGTCAGGGCGGACGACTTTCTGCAAAATAGTCTTGATCTCCCTGTTCGAGACCTCAGCTAGACCATTCGTCTGTGGATGGTATGGAGTGGCAACTCGATGGTCTATGCCGAACTCACTAGCAAGTGCCTTCACCTGGTCGTTGATGAAATGAGACCCCCCATCTGAAATCAATACTCGAGGTACCCCGAACCGTGTGATGATGTGCTTCCTCAAAAATCTGCAAACAGTCCTCGCATCAGCGGCTCGGGCGGGGATAGCCTCAACCCAACGACTAACATAGTCAACGGCCAACAGAATGTACTCAAATCCCTGACTCTTAGGGAATGGACCCATGAAATCGATTCCCCATGCGTCAAAAACCTCACAGAAGTGAATGGGCTGCATCGGCATCATATCACGTTGTCCACAAGTGCCCATCCTCTGACAGTCAGTACACCTCTTCAGGAACTCATCAGAGTCCTTGAAGAGGGTAGGCCACCACAAGCCGGATTGGAGCACTTTCTGTGCCGTTCTCCTCCCAGAGTGATGTCCTCCTGCCTCAAGCTTGTGGCAGTAAGTGAGGACGCTATGGTGCTCATCCTGAGGGATGCACCTACGCCAGACACTATCCCCTCCTTCATGGTAAAGGATGGGATCCTCCCAGTGGTAAGACTTGGCCTTCGTGAGGAAGGTCTCAAGCCTCTGTCTGGGCCAACCTTGTGGGACTTTCTTAGCAACAAGAAAGTTCACAATATCGACATACCATGGGAGTGAGGCGATAGCAAGGATCGCCTCATCTTGGAAGGTCTCACAAATGGGATCAATCTGCTCAGACTCCTCAGGCTGCTCTAAACGGGAGAGATGATCCGCCACCACATTCTTGACTCCCGGCTTATCCTTAATCTCAATGTCGAACTCCTGGAGTAGAAGGATCCATCTAGTCAGTCTGGCCTTGGCATCCTTCTTTGCCATGAGGTATCGGATGGCGGTATGATCTGTGTACAAAGTCACTCTAGATCCAATGATGTACGATCTGAACTTATCTAGGGCGAACACTACTGCTAGCATCTCCTTCTCTGTGACTGTATAATTCCGCTGGGCGGAATCCAAGGTGCGGCTAGCATAGTGGATAGCAAATGGGACTCCATCCCTCCTCAGTCCCAGCACAACTCCCACGGCAAAATCGAAGGCATCTGTCATGATCTCGAATGGGAGAGACCAATCTGGTGGCTGGAGGACAGGAGCCTCAACAATACACTGCTTGAGAGTACCAAAGGACGAAAGACACTTGTCATCGACAAGGAACTCGGTGTCTTTCGTCAGCAGGTCAGTCAACGGTCGGGCAACTCTACTGAAATCACGGATGAACCGCCGATAGAAACCGACGTGCCCCAGGAAAGACCGTAACTGCCGCAAATTGGACGGTGGTGTGAGTTTTCTAATGACATCAACCTTGGCCGGATCAACCTCCATGCCCCTGTTGGAGATGATGTGGCCAAGCACCGTCCCTTGAGTCACCATAAAGTGACTCTTCTCCCAAGAAAGAACCAAGCGGACCTCAATACATCGCTGAAGTACTCGGTCTAGGCAGTCAAGACAGGAGTCGAATCCGTCGCCGTAAACCGAGAAATCATCCATGAAGACCTCTAAACACTCCCCTACCATGTCCGAAAAGATCGACAGCATGCATCTCTGAAAAGTCGCAGGGGCGTTGCATAGCCCAAATGGCATGCGTCGGAAGGCGTATGTGCCGAAGGGACAGGTAAAGGTGGTCTTCTCCTAATCCTCAGGAGTGATGGCCACCTGGTTGTAGCCCGAGTACCCATCCAGAAAACAATAATGGCTCTTCCCTGCCAGTCTCTCAATAATCTGATCAATAAAGGGCAGGGGGAAATGATCCTTCTTGGTGGCCTGGTTGAGTCTCATGTAGTCAACACAAACCCACCAAGAAGTGGGTACTCGTGTATCAATCTCCTCTCCAGACTCGCTAATCACTGTAGTGATGCCCGTCTTCTTGGGCACCACATGCAAAGCGCTGACCCACTTGGAGTCGGATATGGGATAGATAAAATCGGCGCTCCACCATTTCGAAATTTCCTTCATGACAACCTCTCTCAGATTTGGGTTCAGCCACCGCTGGAACTCACGCGACGGCTTTGCCTAATCCTCGAGATAGATATGGTGGGAGAACAGGGCTGGACTAATCCCATGGAGATCTGCTACGCTCCATCCTATTGCCTTGCGGTTCTTTTCAAGAACCCCCATCAGACGGGATTCCTGCTCTCCAGTCAAATCGGCTGAGATAATGACTTGGTACATCTCATGCTCACCCGCAAGGAATCTATACTTCAGCGACGAAGGAAGTGGCTTCAGCTCTGGACAACTGGGTGCTGGCAAATCTGGCTTCGAAAGAAGACACGTGTATGCTGCCAAATCTGTCCGAGAGACTGAAAGTGTACTCTCGCAAACTGGATCTGGAGAAGGCTGCTCAACTGAACTGTCTCTGATCTGCTCGGCATCTACCTCCTCCTCAACTGTAGGCTCAGTGGTAATCAGGTCTGGCATATAATCATCACAATCTGCCCACTCAGACTCTGACTCCGAGGGATCTGCATCACACAAGGTGGCAACAGTACCACCAACATCACCAAAATCCGTGTCGTGGTCGAGAACCTGCTCTGCTGCCTCTAAAGTATCCTGAACCAAGAATGTGCTCTCCAAGCTCTCCTCTGCTGTCATCTCTGCATCAGCGGTGTCTGAAAATGAGAGGATGGCCTGTGCTGCTGGGTCTGCCCAAACTGCCTCATCATCTGTGATCACAAAGTCACAGTCTTGGTGGATGTCTAGCCATGCATCTGTCAGCTGCTCTGCATCTGAAGTGGTCTCTGAGCATGATCTCTCTCTGGCTCTGTTGTCCTCGACCGTCTCTATCAGTACACTTTCGACCTCAACGCGAAAGTATACCTTCCCGCTATCATGGTCGGTCACTGCCTTGGCTGTGGCCAAGAACGGGCGACCTAAAATGATGGGGGTATCGGTCACTGAATCAGAGATCTCCATGTCCAACACTAAGAAGTCCACGGGGAATTGCAGACCCTGAATAGTGATGACAACGTCTTGCAACAACCCCTTCGGCCTCTTGACAGATCGATCAGCAAACTGAAGGACTGTCCTGCTCTGTCTAAGAGTGCCCAACTCGAAGCGGTCGAGAAGGGCTGCCGGAAGGAGGTTGATAGATGATCCGCTTTCCAATAGAGTCTGGTCGAACCTCTACTCTCTGATATGACATCTGACATATGGGGCTTCTGAATCTGGCCTCTTGGCCGGCAGACGGTTCTGAATCGCGAAGCACGTGGATTTCGTCAGCACATGAATCTCTGAATGGTGGTTCCTCCTCCTCCTCCTGACTGTGGTCCTATCTCTCAACGATCGCTGAAGAAGGGGGATGTGCTGCAAAGCCTCCTGAAGGGTCAGCTGTATATGGAATCTGTCGATCATGCCCTGGTTGAACTCCTCCTGCTCTCTCTTTTTTGGATCTTTTTCTTTTTTCTTTCCCTTCCCCATCTGAAGGGCTCTAGGGAAGGGGATCACAGGGTCCTTCTCAGATGAAGGACTAGAAAAGGGTCTAGGCGGTTCGACGACCGGATCCACACATACATCATGCACCACAGTGGGACCAGAAGAAAATAAACCCTATCCTTTATTCACAGAACTGTTCAGAGATACATCAGGTGAAGGAAAAACAACAGATCTCTCTACATGAACTCTGGGCCTCAGTACCACCATCGGCTGGCTCAACTGGAAGACTTGCAGCCTCAGTACCGCGCTCTGGCTCGACAACTCGGGTGGCGTCAGTACCACCTCCTCGAACTGGTGAAACGGCGGCCTCAGTACCGCCGGTGGAATCAGCATCCTTGGTGGCATCAGTACCACCGTCATCATCATGAGCGGCCTCAGTACCGCTCTCCTCCTCCTCATCTGGCACTCTAGGTGTATCCTCATGCTGTCGCTCAGACGAGGCGCCGCCTGCTGGTGCCCTACCGCTCCTAAGTGTAACAAAATCAGCATCAAAAAGATCTGAAGACATATCATCAAACGGATCACTAGGAGTGGCATGCTCAGTGTAAACTACCTGCTCAGACTTCCGCTTCAGGCTGTTGGGATTCGGCTCTATCTGGGCAGAGATGGCAGCCTTCCCTCTCACGATGTCCCGCATCTCCTGGCAGAACTCGTCCATCTCCCGTCTGAAAGTAGCCTGCTGGTCCGTGAGGAGGTGGGCTATGTCGTCCAAGGCGGGGCTCTCGTATGGTGGACCATGAGAGCCCGACGGGTAGCCTCTCTGGTAATGAGGCTGCTGGAACTGGTGTTGCTGCTGCTGAGAGGGGTAGGTAGAAGGGTGTTGCTGCTGGTGTGGCTGGTGAGGCTGCTCTCGCCTCCAAGACTGTCCCTGCTGATAGGGACGAGGAACGAAGGATGACTGCTGCTGTGACTGGTAAACTGGGGGTTGCTGCTGCTGGTGATCCCTCTGCTGGCTGTACTGGCCTCCCTGGCCAGATGGCTGCTGCTGGGGCTGGGTACCTCCACTCCCCCACCTGAATCCGGGATGGTCTCGTCGGATCCCAGGCTGAGGACGGTCATACCAAATCCCGTTGACATCCATTAACGGCTCTACATCGTACTGGGCTGGCGGGAGTACTGCCAGAGGCTGATCCGGCTGGTATACCACCATCTGCATGTCTGGAGATGGTGGTGACTGGTAGGAGGGCTGCTGTTGCTGGTATGGCTCCGCCTGTACAAGGTAAACCTGTCTAGGCTGCTGGTGTGAGCTGGAGCGCTGGAACGAGCTGCTGCTGCCGCCGGTATCGCCTCGCGACTGAAGACGGGGCTGTGGAGCCATCTGTGCCTCCTGGAGACACATGAGCTGGGTCTTCATATCGCTCAGAGTCTGTGCCATCTGCTCCATCTGAGTGATGCCCTGGCACTGCTTCTTCTCGATCAGCTCCATCCGATCCAACTTCTCACTGATGATACCCATATCCGCAGCGGATGACTCTACCTGTGTTATTGCTACTGCGGATGAACTGGATGGACCGGCATCGACCCGTGCTATCCTATGGTACTGCACGGGTCCAGGCTGCTGGGGTCTGCCCTGAGTATATAACCTGGTCTGGGACATCACCATATAGTTCTCGGTCATCTCCTCGTAGATGGCCTAGACCTGGTCGTGATCCTTGGCGAAGTAAGACCCGCCACAAGAAGCATTCACCAAGCCCTGGAGCTCTGGTGTCAGCCCGCTGAAGAAGCTCTGCACAAGGTTGGGCTTCGAAATATCATGGTGCAGGCATCGGTCAGTCAGCTCAAGAAACCTCTCCCATGCCTCACGGAATTGCTCTTTGGGGAGCATGGAGAAGTTGCTGATGAGGGCTCTCGCTGCATTGGTCCGCCCGAGTGGATAGTGCTTATTCAAGTACTCAGTGCGGAGCTGCTCCCAGGTGTAAACGAACTTCCCCAAGTGCTTCAGCCAGGTGGCTGCTCTATCTGCCAAGGAAAAGGGGAAGGCAATCATCCCTGATAGTATCCTGGTCCACATGACGATCGTGGACAGTGCTGCATATCATCTCAAACTCTTGCAGGTGGAGATGAGGCTCCTCTGTCGCCAAACCGTAAAACCGAGGTAAGAGCTGCAAGTGTTCGGTGGGAACTTGAAGTCCCCACGATCGCTGGAAGTACCACCCAGCGGTGTGTCAAGGTCGACCCGGGATTGTGGTTCTCCCGCATCGATCTAAGTGGTGGTGGTGCTCCTCCTCCTGCTGCTGCTGCTGCGGCTGCGGCGGCAGCTGCCGCATCGTCGGGTCCTCCTCCTCCGCGGTTCTTGCGGTTGGCTCTCATCTGCTCAAGCTCTCTCCTCATGTCCATCACTGAATGCTCCCTGATCCCTCAGCTGCTGCTGCACTGACTCGAGGGAGGCGATCAGGGTGGAGTTGATCGAACCCTGGTCCAGAACGAAATGCTTCTCTCCCTGTGGACCTCTAGTGCGATCATCAGAACTGCCGGTCATCGTCTCTGAAAAACCAAAACAACCGAACTCAGGTGCCGATAAATCATCTGTCTGTCTCTCCTTTGGCATTGGTATCTCTGAATCAGAAGAAGAAGGGTGGTCGAGGGGGAACAGGGCGGAGTCATACTCGGGTTCGGAGAGCGGGTCTGAGCTCCCACGAACCGACCTAGATGAATGGTCAGGAGTGCTAAAAAGCGGTGCAGCCAGAGGCTGCCTAAAGAGACCTCCTGCCCATCATCGTGATCTGGCGAGTAAGGCGGATGAGATCTGGAAAAACTATGATCGGCAACCAAACCCTCTGTTCACCAACGCAACACGAGCTGAAGACCGTAAAGGCTCGGTCAAAATTATCTTGTCAAATTTTATTAGGTGAACAAACAATCTATCAGAGCACTTACGTGACCTGTTGGGATTCCCGATGCTATCCCAATCGACTGGCCCGCACGGAAGAGTCGGTAGTCAGTCAGGAATAGCACCGGAGGGCTCTACCTAGTGAACGGGTCACTCTCTCGCGCAACCAAACCAAAACAATGAGGGGGTTGCTCTCCCCAATACAAATTTTTTCAGTCAAGTGTCTA